>JADRCD010212658.1:21765-69592 GCA_019843815.1 Montemys delectorum
TGATGATGATGATGATGATGATGATGATGATGATGATGATGATGATGATGATAGTAGTGGCAGCTGTCATGGTGATGGTGACAATGATGATGGAGGTGGTGGTAGTTAGTTATAATAATGAAACAATGGGACATTTTCCTTGGGGCTAAGGCCCCTAAGGAAAATACATTTCATTACAGAAAGCAAAAATCATAACTTCAACCCATGAGTTATAATCCTTACCATGGCTTCCTTCACTTGAAATGAGCCTCTAGAATCCACCACAAGCTTGAGCACATTTGAGGAGATACCTGGGCTCCGTGAGGACATATGGTAGCTTGTACCTGCTGTTTACAAGAGACAGGCACTCACTCAGGCACCCACTCACCTAGGGTTGAAATGAATGTTCTTGGGGACTCCTTGGTTGTCTATGATGACTTTCTGGTTGTCTCTGTAGTTGGCAGGATCATCCGGGATCCTGAATTTGGCCATCTGAATCTCAGAGTCACTCAGTTCTGCATGAGAAATTCTTGCATAGCCCAACCTGCAGTAGAATTAGAAATAGTTTCTGAAATGTCTCATTATAAAAATAATGACTTACAGCAAAGGCCCAACCAAAACTGAGGGAACGCTAATGGCTAGCACCTTCTGAGTTAAGCTAGTTTCTCATTACTAACTTGACTCTGAGTATTATGACTAGAGTTAACTTGATTTATTACCCTAAATATTAACAGAAGCACTGTTTTCATAACATGGTAAATGACTAAGGAATATGGACATAGATTTAATTAACTCCACTTAGCAACCTTGCTTTACTTTTTTACTCGAATGAATATTCCATCTGTACAAACTGCTTCCCATATAATTATGCTTTGAGTTAATAACAGGATTTCTTCAGACTGACAAGTGCGCATGCTTACATGGTTTTTCTTTTACTTTTCAAAATCCAAATACCTTGTGCATATTTCTAGGCACATTTCCTAGTCTAAAATCAAAGATTTTTTTATGTCTAAAAAAAAAAATTGTCCATATCCTGTTTGGCTTCCAGCATTCAGCTCTCTGGAAAAGTCAAAACACTTTACAGACACTGTCCAAAGAGTTCTCAGTGAAGTTCTCTGACTGGGGAACATGGACGGAGCACAGCAGCAAAAACTTCCGTTTTCATTCATTTACATCCTGCCTCTTCCAAAAAAGGGCATTTGCATCCTCTTCGGTTGCTTACGGGTTTGATGAAGTTTCCATGGCAGCATTTTAGGTTGTGGGGGTGACCAGGGGGTAAGATGAAGTCCTTGCTCCCAGTGACCATTTGTTCTAGTTGAAGGACAAGTTAAACAAGTGTGTATGTAGAAAATCTACCTGTTGGTGATGGATAAGTCCTGTGGGAAAGGACAGGAAGTACAGGAAGGGCTAAGAAAGGCAAAGGCTGGGAGGTAGACATGTGGGGAGGGGTTTGGGGAATCAACCATTACTGAAGGAAGAAAAACAATGAACTCAGATAGAGGGGAAGCGGGTGACAGAATCCTCAAACACATTTGGGTAGACACCGACTCCTATCCAAGAGGGAGAGGAGAGAGTGGGAATCCATCAGAGGGGATGAGGCAGAGATCTGTGGTGGAGGCTGTATAGAGTACATGCCAAGGGAAGGTGGGAGTGGAGAGACTAGGGGAAAAGTAAAAGGGGGGCTTCAGTCAGAGTGGGGAGACCTGCAAGAGAGAAACAGAAACAAAGATTGAGGGTGGGTGGAGGTAGCCCACCTTCCCACAACAAAGAGAGGGACGAGAGCTGTGGCCCCGTCAGATGGGGGATCTGAGTTGTCACAGGTGAAGGCTTTGTGTTCAATCATGCGCTACAGCTCGGGGCCCTTATAAAGCACCATCTCAGGCAAATCTGAGCTGTTTATTTCCTGGATCGCTAAGATTGAAATTTTGACCTGCTTCTAGACCTTTGAGAATATAACTTGGCTTTTATTTAAACCACCCACTCATTCTGTGTTGTTTTGCTGGGGGCAACCTGGATAGAACAATGGATAAGCTGTAATACATGCACTCATGCATGCACACATGCCCCCCACACACACAGAGAAGCACAAGTTATCATAAATAACCTGAGTCTGGATAGCTAGTCATTTTGTGTAACTTGGAACTGTTGTGCCTATTTCAGTCTACACAAAAGCTTGTTTTCTAGAATTCTGATATCCTGTGACCAACAAATACTTGAGTGCAGAATGAAATAGGAACAGTGTTCTCCATCTTAGAAATGGTTTATGAAGCAGCATGCTCTTCCACCATAGCTCTTTCGAAACAATGGTTTTTTTGTTTTGGTTTGGTTTTGGTTTTTTCAAGACAGGGTTTCTCTGTATAGCCCTGGCTGTCCTGGACTTACTCTGTAGACCAGGCTGGCCTCGAACTCAGAAATCTGCCTGCCTCTGCCTCCCAAGTGCTGGGATTAAAGGCGTGCACCACCACACCCGGCCCGCTCTTTCGAAACAATGAAGCAGTAGTTAGGCTAGCTCGCAGGCAGCTATCTGAGAGCAATGGCTGGGCCTCTTAGAGTCTTTGAACCAGTGTTGTAACCAGAATGACTTTCATAGCCCCTAAGTGGTTTCCTGGACTTCCTTCAGTAAGTACATGAGCGAACCAGGTGAGCCATCCAAGGGCCAATGAGGTCTCCCATATGCTTATATTCAAAGTCCTGAAGAGGGGCCCATAGAACCTTACAAGATCCACTCCCATCCCCAGAGTGACAGCATTCACCTGCTACCCTATCCATTCACCTGATACCCTTCCAACCCCAAGACGTCCTGCAGCTTCCCTAGCATCACTCCCTTCAAACAGAAGGCTCTTGTATTAGGGCCTCTGTCCCTGTATCTGGAACGGTCATCTCCCAACAGTACCTTTCTTACTGTGCCTTAGTTACACACCATTGTGTTTAATAGTTTACAAGGCCCTTAGGATACCTCTAACTTTGTTTAGCTACTTCTGTCTTCTTAGACTAATAAATGTCAAAACTGTTAAATCGTGTAACCAACAAAATCAACGTTTATAAAGAACAGCAAAAATTAATTGCCTCCATGACACTTTGCCTTCTAGAATTCACAGAATTTGGTTTTTTTTTAACGCCAGCGCTCACCTGATCAGGCCCCGATACATGATGTACTCACACCATCTGTCTCGATCTGAGCTGTCAATATCCTAGGCAAGAGCAGAGAGGAGAACGCTTAAAAGATAGAAAACAATGCTCTAACTTGAATTGCACACAAAAGACAAAAAAAAAAGAAGAGAAAGAAAAAAAGGTGAACTAGAGCCCAGATCATTTCCTCACCACCCTCCCGCTAATCCTCCAGGCATGAGTAATTCATTCACTCAAGAGATGCTTTCTGAGTAGTTCCTATGCCCCTCTCTATCGCTCCACTGGATGCAGGGAACACAGAACAATGGGTAAGTCTGCAGCCGCACTGTGGTCTTGCCTCCTGCAGCTCTCCAAACCTGTCAGCCCCAGCAGAACCAAGAGCCTTGATACTAGTGCCCAGTCCTCTACCCAGGCTCTGCACCCCAGCTGCACCCCAGGGCCTCAGTGGCTTGTTTGGAAAAAGCACAGAGAAAGGATGAGAAATGGCCTGGCTTCTTCCTTTGTTCTCCCTTGGCTCTCTGTGCAAAGGGAATCCCATCAGTAGATCTTCTGCTGCCTGGTACTTAACTTGAAGCCTGGTGTTTTGTGGGTGCTTGGTCTGTGTTTACCAAATCAGATCATGGGCAGAAACGCATTCAGCGGCAATCAAGAGTCTTTTGATGTTGAAGGCTTGAAACCAGACTCATTTTTCACCACAGAAGGAGAAATAAGTTTTTTCTACAATGTACTGGAAAAAAAACCCTCTAAATATGGAGATTTGTGGGTGAAAGAAGAAATCGCCACATCCTTCTCTTTAAATAGCCTATAAATAATATATTTATATTTGACTTTTTACCACCTCTAAATTTTAACTATTAAAATTTAACTTAAAGTACAGTTTGTATTAGTACAAATGTGCCACATGATTTATGATTTTTATTTGCCACATGATGTGTACCTGGATGTTAATCTTAGTTATTATTTATGTTATATACTCCATCTGTATACAAAAGGAAGTGTAAGTAAATCTTAGAAATTAAGCTTAAATGTTTAATAATTATAAAAGCAAGTAAATAAAAGAAGTGTTCGGCTTGCCTTTGGAAAGAGATAGTAATTTAGTCATTTAGCTATAGATACTAGGGCTAATCAGCTATACATCTGTTTAACTGTTATTTAAACCATTAGAATTTTATACCATGTTGTAAAAATTTAAGACTAGAGAATTTAATTACTCATTTCTTAAGGAGAAAAATCTGTTCATCCAAGCATACATGATTAAAATCCCTCTGTATGTCAATGAACTTGCTCGTGGAAAAGCAATGTTAGAGACCATTACCAATCAAAACAGCTTTTAGCCATTATACAGGAAACCAACGGAGGGTCAAATGAAAAGCCAAGTCAGAGGCTGCTTCTCACACAGAGACCTGACAAGCCAGTGATCCCAAGCCCTGGGTTTCCCTTTGACTTTCCTCGCTCTTTCCTGAGAATTGGTGCATTCTCTCTTCTCTCTTCTCTCTTTTCTCTCTGTGTCTCTCTCTCTCTCCATCTCATAATAGCTATCAGTTGAATGTGATTTGCACACAGCCCCCCCAGGACTTCACAGGAAAGAAGCTTGGACTCATGATAGCCGTGTTGAGGTGTGGAAATTCTGTAGGTCAGTGCCTTGTCAAAACTGGCTAAGTCAAGGGGGTGCCTCCTCCCGAGGGGCTTAACGCTGGTCTCACAGAGCCAGTTACAGCTAGCTAGACATGCCAGCTGTCATAAAGTGAAGCGGCTCCCTGCACTTGCCCCTCTCTTCCTGGGGCCATTTTCAGAACCTTTTATCTGATACAGTAGGATGGCCTAAGTACATTAGGGCTGCCTAATCTTATAATGCCAGCCTCCAAAACAATAAGGCAGGCAAACATCTTTTTTTCATGGACTACCCAGATACTCTGTGATGACACAACCCAGAGCAGCAGAGTGCAGTGTTTTCCTGCACTTCTTAAAGGACTCAAGGAAGGTTACCCACACCAGTGGCTTGAAGGATTGCCTGGTTACTTGATCCCTATCTCTAACCCTGATTAAGCTCCTGGATCCTAGATCTCTATATCCTCTTGCCCTCTGGATCTCTCTCCACTAGGCCACACACGACTTAAACTCAGATGAGTTCCTCCTCTTTGCAATACTCTTTCTTCCTGTCTTCTCTGTATTAAAGGTCACCATCCCAACCAAGATGAGGAACACATTGGCTGTACTTCTGCCTAGTCCATGAATACAGGGGCCAACTCATCTCCCCGATATTTCCCTTTTCCCAAAGATCGAGCTCCTCTGTGTATAGCCATCAAGATGGATTGCCCTACATTCTTCTGTACAGTGAAGCATGACCATATGGCTGAATTCCAGCCAAAGAAATGAAAAGAACAAGATTCTTCCTGGAATGTGTGTGCAGAGGTAATCTGCATTCACCCTTGGCCTCTTCTTTAGCACTTTCTCTATCTTCCCAAATAGAACATGGATGCTGTTTTACGTAATTGGACCACAGGACTGGAGACCAGAGGAGTGGAGGCCATGTTGCATGATGGGGGTGGGGGGGAGGAAGGAGAGCAACAGAGGCCATGGTGGTCGAGGGCTGATTGAGTGGAGCCACGTTAGAGAAATAACAGTTCCAGACAACACAGAGTGAGCGTCATATCAGAGCTGATTCTCTGCCAATGCTTCCATCCCGAGAACCATGTTTCTCTATCTTTCTTACCGCTGCCATCTGAGTTTCTGTCCCCAGCCAAACCTTCATTACACCATGCTCTCTGTTAACTTTCCAATGATATGTTCTAAGGACAGAGATCGATACTGAGCCCCAATCAAACGTGGCAACTGGGTTCTCACTATAAGTTAATTTATGACATATTTTGGTGCATGGATCAGTCTCTTGGGGGTTTGGTTTGTGTATTATTTACCCAGAGCTTGATTACATCAGGGTACCCTGAAGGATTGAAGTGTTTTAGACCTGGAGAGGTAAACACCACTCCAGAATCAATGGTAAGACTCTGTGTGACCCGGATCTTTGGTAAGGCACTGTGTGGCTGGACATCTCTCTTTCTGATACTCCACTTCAGCTTTTACTCAAAGCCCTGTAACTAAATTTCACAGTGTGATGGGTTTCATTTTCATTTGTTTGTTTGTTTGTTTGTTTGTTTTTCGAGACAGGGTTTCTCTGTGTAGCCCCAGCTGTCCTGGAACTCACTCTGTAGACCAGGCTGGCCTCAAACTCAGAAATCGGCCTGCCTCAGCCTCCCAAGTGCTGGGATTAAAGGTGTGAGCCACCACTGCCCAGTCTCATTTTCTAAGTACAGTTATAATAACATCTCACCAGCCAGTGGTACCCTTCCTAGATGCCTTTGACATTCTCTGCATCAAGGAGTGAAGTTGATGATTCTTCAGATGAATGTGTCAAGAATTATGATTAAAGCACAGGTGACACTGTGCCACTTAGAAGGGCAAGCCCTTCTAAGGACACAGTGCAGGCTCTCCCCTTGTTTACTCACTCCAGAACCTGGCCACTGTAAGGGAGAAAGCCAATTAGCCCAGGAGTAGGAGTGATGGTCCTGAGCCAAAAGCATCGCTTGTGAATCCTCCACATAGGAAATCCTGTAGTACCCGAGAAACAGCTCACTGGCCCTGTGTGGAGCATAACTGAGCTGTCCCCACTGAGCCTTGTCCACAGCACAGATTAGTGAGCAAGCTAATGCATGTGTTCTGCGGTTTGAAAGTAGTGGGCGATGGAGTGCTTTTTGTCCTCACTAAGCACAGACTACATCAAGCTGTCAGGGTGCTGGGAGGGTTACTAGCTAGGGTTGCAAAGGGGGCTTGCCACACAAACCTAGGTTCAGACCCCCAGCACATATATAAAAATCTGGGCACAGTTGGTACACACTTGTGATTCTAGCCCTGGGAAAACAGATACAAGCAGATTCCAGGGGCTATTCCACAAGCTCCAGGTTCAGTGAAATAGCCTGTCTCTAAATAATGTGAAAAGCAATGGAGGTCACATGATGTCAAACTCTGACCTCCAACTACACACACACACACACACACATATGTGTGTATGTGTGGGCAGGCACACACAGATACACACATGCACACACACACATACAAGCTTTTTGGGTCGGATTTTTTAAGTGTATAGGAAGAAAGGAGCATCTAACTTAGTCCATTAAGTCATATTAAACTTGTGTTACCTTCATGTTGCCATGTTCTGTGAGTTGTGTGTAATCTCTGGAACCAGGCTCTGAGGTGATATAGCCCAGAAATATCACTTGATTTGAACAATTTTTCAATAGTTTCGAAACTGCAATAGCCTGTAGCTTCCTGTCAAGGTCATCTCTAAAAAAAAAAAGAAAGGCAAAAAGAAATCTCCTCATTCTATGTGTCAATCAATGAAAAGAAAAGCAGGTAGCCCAAGTCCCTCAAATATCCCCAGGTCTGACTTTCTACAATGAACAAGACATAGAACCACACTTCAGACCGGGCCTGACAAACGCTTGACTAAGAAAAACCTTTCTCTAGACACCAGTGAGTCACGTTCATTCAAAAATCTTTCTTAGGGCTGATGAGATAGCTTAGCACTTAAAGATTACTCGCTGCTCTCGCAGGGCAATGGAATTTGGTCATGTCAAGCATTCGTGTCAGCCAGCTCACAACCACCTGTGACGTCAGTGACAAGGCATCTGTTACACTCTTCTGGCCTCCTCAGGCACCCACACTCAGGCGTACATCCCCACTCATAGGGGCACACGTACACATAGTTAAAAATAAATCAAATCTTTAAGTTTCTATTCTAAACACAGAATCTGTTCAACCTTTTTTCAGTATTAATAGATCATGACAGGTGTGGAGACATGGCTCAGCAGCAGAACGCTTGTCTCTCTCTCTCTCTCTCTCTCTCTCTCTCTCTCTCTCTCTCACACACACACACACACACACACACACACAAAGGCTCTATGTTCGTTCTCAACATTGTGAGTAAATTTAACACACAAGTAAAAGAAGAAAGTATGACAGTGATGTAAGACCCAGTCATCAGGATCTCAGCTAAAGAATGAATATCTAAGTAAATGATCCCGGGACAGTCATAAGAGGGAAGATTGTAACCTTTAGATAACAGCCCAGGCTTGTGTAACCTACACCGTTACTTCAACCTGATTGTCTCCTCTGCTCTCTTGTCCAAATATTGGCTGGGTATCTTGCCTTTAATGTACTAATTACTGTAGGTATGAAACAGAAAAGTAAGCAAGTGCATTGGGCTTTTAAGGGACTTACAGATCCAGAAAAAATGAACATCATGCTTGATATGACCTATCAAGAGAATAGAGGCACCTCGGGAACGTCAAACAAAGTGAATTTAATATAGAGAATTGGTTACTCCAGTGATGAGAGCCCAATCAGGGATGTTGGCAGCAATGAGACTCTAGCACTGTCTCTACCACTAGAGGACAGACAGGCAGAAGTGACACTACAGAGTCAGTAGGAAGCCAGCACTGGCTGGAGGAGGATGGGCTAAGGCAGGGGCTTCCATGATGGAAGCGGGGGCAATCTAGGAACGGCAGCTACAGAAGAGACTCAACTGCTGCCAGAGATATCAGAAAAAGCCCAGAGAAGGGGTAAGAAATGCTCTTTTTGTTGCCTTGTGCCTCTTGTTGACTAAATGCATCTAGAAAGCAGAAGGCAAAGGACTCTGGAAAATGTCACTCCTTGTACTGTAAGGACACGGGTGGGTGCAAGGAATAGATCCATGAGTGGTTGACAAACAGAGGCGTTTTCCTAGAAAGGTGGGTGAGCGTTACAGGAACAGAGAGAGATGGGGGAAGATCACCGGGAACCGAGAGGACTAGAGGTATCTGAAGGAGACGTGAAGACAGGACCTGGCCGTGTGTACGTGCCGAACAGTCAGTGTTAGCTCTCATTTGTTTGTGAATGAAGGGAAGGTCACTCAGTGCCCTTGGATCCCAGCAGTACAGCTATTTGTGCCAATGACCCTATAAGGACACAGAGTGTTGTTGTTGTTGTTGTTGTTGCTGTTGTTGTTCCTGTCGTCTGGTTTCATGTGTAGATCCAAGCACTTCTGAGCTCCGGCTTTATTCTGAATTCTTCCCAGTTGTGTATCCCTGACGGTCCACATCATCTAACCTCTCTCCACCTAGTGTCTTTATCTATAAAAAGGACCACAATATGGCACCTTGCCCGTACAACACAAAGATTAAATGTGGCCACCACACATGTATGGAGAGCCACCACCCAAGAAGCAGACTTGGGTTCGTATTGGGTTCATCTGCATCTCAAAGGCCCAAATGACCAGCAACCTGGGGACAATCAATAATCTAAGGTTTTTGGTTTTGTTTTGTTTTGTTTTGCTTGTTTGTTTGTTTTTGAGATTATGAAGTAAGAAAAGTGATTTCATTTAAAAAAAAATTAAATTGTTAACAGTACTTCCTGGCATTTTTATACTATTAAGTAATCCAAAGAAACCCACTCATGATTCCCGAAGTGTGTCACCACAAAATCCACCAGTCTGTTGGAGATGTTAACTGTCATGGTTATGGCTGGTGCAATCTCGCCCTCTGGCGACGGAAGAAGGTGATGTTCCGATCTCACAATCGGGTATCGAGACAGCGCCATAATCCTGTAGAATGAGAAAAAGCAGAGCAGCCTGGTTCTCAGCCTGTCATGGAGAAGAAGTGCATTAAAAAGCCATGTCACGTGACAGGTATCCACCGAGAGGCACTCAGAGCAGGAGTGCGGGGAAGACTCCTATGGAAGTCTGCTCGCTGGTTCATGGCCTCTCCCTATTCAGCTTGTCTTGCTGTGTTAATCACAGTACCAGGTGGCGTTGTGGCAAATGCCATGAAGATGTGAAAATGGCGGCATTGATAAAATGAAACGCCCACCTGGCTTGTGTTGTTACTGTAACAATATCCCAGGCCACTACCCGCCCACCCTCTCTCCCTCTCCCTCTCCCTTTCCCTCTCCCCCCCCCCCCCCCTCTCTCTCTCTCTCTCTCTCTCTCTCTCTCTCTCTCTCTCTCTCTCTCTCTCCAGCTTTTGTGAACATGTTTCCAGTTGTCTTTCAGTCTCTGCAGAGGACTGGTTCCAGGATGCCCACAAAAACACACATGTTCAGATGGTTGTCCTATGTAAAATCATATCACATTTGCATACAATCTATACATGTCTTCCCGAGTGTGTTAATTCATCTCTAGGCTGTCTTATAATATCTAAATTAAATCCCATACATTAGTTCATTTACTTGAATTCAAGAGAGAACGTAATGAGTAGCGAATTCAAGTCTTACCTTTTTTTTTTTTTTTTGAAACTTTCTACTTTTTGGAGACTTTTATTTATTTATTGGGGGGGAGGGAGCATGCACTTGTCTGTGCTCACAGAGGTCAAAAGAGGGCGTCAGATCCCTGCGAGCTGGAGCTTTGATATTTGCAGAGATGCTCAGTTTGCTACATGTGGGGGGTTCCCAACTCTGGTCCTCACAAATGTGTAGCAAGTGCCTGTAGCTGCCGAGCCATCTCTCTAGCCCCAGTCTTTGGGATGCTCTAGGCTTTTCAAATATGTTCACTTTCAAATTGTTTGAATCCAGGAGTAAAGACGCTGATATGGAAGGCCAGCTGTGTTCTTGTCTTTTACACTACGATGTAAATTACCTGAAAATATCAGACAGGGTCAACCGTGTGACTTCACCCCAGCCTTGAAGGCCTGGTCTATGTGAAGAAGCAGTAATGTCCAGGCCTCAGGAGTCACTGTGAAAATTGATAGCTACGCATAGTGTTAGCGCTTCCCTCCTTCCCTGTCACCGAGTCACTGAGATACAGTCACAGGACTGTGTCAACTTCCCAGCCCAAGCCGCAGCTGCTTGTTCTTCAGGTCTCTCTGCTTAGCATGAATTCCCAAGCTCCACTCACCCCCAGGTGTGATCCCTGGTGCTTGGCCCAAAGTCTGTGTAGAAACCCAGCTTCTCCCCCAGCCACATGGTTAAGTCGTTGTTCCCCATAAAGGGCTTAGAAGCATCACTCTCCAAAATGGTGATAAAATCTGCACCTGTTTGGGGGAAAAGGGGGCCAAAAAGCAGCCAGTAAGGAAACAACAATCTAAAAAGCAATTAGCAAAAGCTTTATGAATTTCATTATTGTTTTGTTTTGTTGAGGCAAGAGCTGTCCTCAAACTCATGATTTTCCTATTTCTACCTCCCAAGTGCTGGGGTATATATATATATATATATATATATATATATATGTGTGTGTGTGTGTGTGTATGTGTGTGTGTGTGTATTCACATATATATGTGTGTGTATGTATGTATATATACATATATATATGTATATATATATATATATATATATATATATGAAGAGTGTTATTCTTGACCCTTGCCTTTACTCATAAACCCCAAACCAAATCATCCTTATGTGTCACAAGAATATGGCTCAAATCTGTGCCAGGCACTTAGAAATTAATTAAAGTGTAGGACATTTTAAGGAAGGAGAAAAGCATGTCTTTTCTCTGTACTTGTAACTTTTTAATGTTTTTGTTGTTTTTTGTTTTGTTTTCTTTTGTTTGTTTGCTTGTTTGTGACAGGGTTTCTCTGTGTAGCTCTGGCTGTCCTGGAACTTGCTCTATAGACCAAGCTGGCTTTGAATTCAGAGATCTACCTACTTCTGCCTCCTGAGTGCTAGGACTAAAGGCGTGCGCCACCACTGCCTGGCTGATTTTTTAAATAGTCTTGACACTTTCCTCAGAAGTTCAAATAATTTTCATGTCATTTACAAATTCACAGCTTATGTTCAGAAACAATAAAATAGTGAGTGTACATTGACTTTTTATGTTTTTGAGACCAGAGTCTTATGTATCCTGGGCTAGCTTCTTAATGTAGCTAAGGATGACCTTGAACTTCTGTCCTATCTCCACCCCACCCCCCAGAGTGCTGGGGTTTATAGGTATGCACCACCATGCCTACTTTATTCAGTGGTGGGGAATGAGCCCAGGGCTTTGCATGTAGTGGGCAAGGACTCTACCCACTAAGCCACATCTCCAACCCCACAATGACATTTTAGTCCAAGGCAAAAAGCTCCATGGTATTGGTATAGAAAGGAGTTTATCAGCTTTCCATAGATTTTGGATTGATGTGTCTGTGAGCCTTCTAATCAGGACTAAAGCATTGTGCTCAAAAAGACCCCGGAACACTTCTCAGGAGGTGTGCTTCACGTGGAGAACAACCAGAACCTTTAGTCCTTTAGGATCATGCTGCACACACCATGAAGTGTGCAGTCCTAGGTCCTCACACACTATGGGATGCTTCATTAAAAGAAAACCCATCAAGGGCACAGAGACAAATAAGACTGTCCCTGGGGCTTTATGAAAACATTTTTTTCCTTTTTTTTTCTTTTTTGTGTGTGTTAGTGTTTTGCCTGCAGGTATCCCTGCGTGAGGATGTCAGATCGCCTGTAACTGGAGTTACAAACAGGTGTAAGGTACCATGTGAGTGTTGGGAATTGAACCTAGATACTATGGAAGAACAATCAGTACTCCTAACCACTGAGCCATCTCTCCAGCCCCTGAAAACAATTTTCACCGTACACTCAATTTTTTTCTACTTTACAGTCCATTAGGTACCCAGCAGCAGATCCCCAGATGGCAGGAACGGGAACATCTCTTAACAACGAAGGCATGAGATGAATCTCCTGGAGCTACCCAGTAGGCTAGGCTGTTCAGGATCAATGAATCAATTGCTCCAAAGGACAGCTGTGGTATGGGATTATAGACCTGACCACAAAGTGAAGTTTCCTTGGGAACTTAACACACACACAGCCATCCTAAGACTCAGGGACTTGGTGAGAGTAAAGGAAACAACAGTGGTTTCTCAGAACCTGGAACCAGTTTCAACAGGACTCACCCGTCTGCTTGAGCAGTTCAGCAGACCTCTCTAGATTGGACCAGCCTTCGTTGTCATATCCAAACCTAAAAGGCCAGATGGCAGCCGAGACCACTGTCGCTGGTGCCTGAGGAATTGTTGAAGTGATCATTTTTGTGTAACTATGAACAATGGAGGCTTGAGGTCCCAGCCTTCTTCGCCTCTCTCCTATTAAAGTTCATATTTCAGCAAAGAAAATCCCATAGACATTTACCCATATTTAATTTGTAAAAATGGAGAGCTTACCCTATGGTCCTCTCAAAGCAAATTTGTGAACTTCTAGTTTAAACTTGGCTGATCAGACAAATGTTTGGAAAGTGTTTCTAACAACCATTGCTTATAGTAGTTGTGTGTGTGTGTGTATGTTGATGCAAAGAATAGAACACCACCTATCCCCAGTAAATTAATTCCACCACAGAAAAATCATTTAAAAATGAAGTTATACACATGTAACAGAACCCTATACAGCCTTAACAGATGAAGTTGGGCTATACATTTCCATGGGAATGAATCTCATAAAGATAATTTTAAGTTTTAAAAAAGATTGCTAAAGTTAAACAATAAAAGTAAAAAGTCGGGCAACGGTGGCACACTCCTTTAATCCTAGCACTTTGGAGTCAGAGGCAGGCAGATCTCAGAGTTCGGGACTAGCCAGATCTACAGTGCAAGCTACAGGACAGCTGAGGATATATATATATATATATATATATATATATATATATATATATATATATATAATTTTTTTAAAAAAAGAGTGTTAAAGCAAGTTGCAAGCAATTTAGGTGGAACTAAAAACACAGACACATTAATATTGTTTGGGGTTCTATAATATGCAGCAACACTATGAATGCATGTGAATTGACTTTTTAAAAATGTTTTAGGATGGAGAAATGGCTTAGCAGTTCAAAATGTGTACTGCTATTGCTGAGGGTCTGAGTTCAGGTCCCAGCACCCACATTCTTTGGTTTACAACTGCCTGGAACTCCAGCTCCAAGTAGCTCCAATGCCTCTGATCTATAAAGGCACTTAAACTCAACTGCACGTATTCACATGCAAGTACATGCACAATCATGTAATTAAAAATAAGATAAATCTCAAATAAACAAGCAAACAAGGAAAAACCACCTTCATCAATGTTAAATGTCACGATTCCCCAACGCCCATTTGCTCAAGCTGTCTGGGGAGATCGGAGCACCCGTTTGGGAAGTTATGGAACATTTTGGACATGTAGCCACATTGACAGGTGAAGGGCTATAAGGGTAAGGCTATGAGTTTATGTTCCCTATGTGCACAGATGTAATAGGTCACCAGACAAGCTCCCACCACCACAGAGAGTCCCAACCACTAGGCTGCCCCTCCCCTGAAACTGTGAGCTGTGAGCTGGAATAAAGCCTTCTCCCAGGCTGTTCTAACAGGCATTTTGTCCCAGCAATGAGATAAGAGCCTTCAATTCCTGCACTTAGCAGAGGCAGGAGGATCTCTACGAGTTACAGAGTGGCCAAGGCTACACAAAAGGATCATGTCTTAAATGTGTGTGTGTGTGTGTGTGTGTGTGTGCATGTATATATATGTATGCATGTGTGTGTGAGTGAAAGTATTTGCATGAGTGTATGTGTGTGTGCATGTTCATATGATATTTGTGTGCATGTGTGAGTATGTATGCATGTAAGTGCATGTGTGTATGTGTGTGTGTGTGTGTGTGTGTGTGCATTCTAAATCCCCGCACTTCTCTGTACTACTCCACTCAGAAAACCTCTTTCTTGGACCACTGAAAAGCCTCCTACATTCTTTTCTTTTATTTTAGCAGCCATGTTCAAGTCTATTAGTTCTTCATCCTTCACAGGTGTTTCACTGTGGTTAGTGAAACCAGGTGTGATGAGACCCTCCCCAACCTCTGCACCTGCATCAGCCTCTACTCCATAACACCAGCCCTGCAGGCCACTTGAATGCATCTCAAACACTCTAAGCTGGCTCTCCCTCGATCCTTTATACAAATTTCCTACCTGAATCACAGCTGAAATACATCTAAATAACTGATTTTTTTTTTTTAGAGTCTCATCTCAGATGTCAGAGAAGCTTTCCCTAACCACGCAGACACTAACTTTGCATTTTACAATCTCTCTTCCTAAGAAGCCGCCTGGCCTTCTGCCAGTCTTTCTTTATTTGTTCTCACAAATACCACCTTTATCCACTAGAATGCAAAATGGGGGAGAGCAGAGATCTTGTCCACCTTCTCCCAGGTACCTCTGGCACCGAGCACAGCCAGAAGCAGTCAGCGAACATTTGCCAAATAGGTAAGTGAATAAGTAAACAATCAATAAATCAAATTCAAACAATTCCTTTTCAAAGAACTTCTGGCTGACACCAGGCATCCTCTTCATACGGAGAGTATATTGTAACAATAATAACTAACAAGTAAAAGGCATCTAAAAGCCCCTGTATTGATTGCTGATTATTATCTACTTACTAAGAAATAGATACCGGGTGAGGCCTGGGTTTGGTCCTGAGGGGAGGAGAGCCAGAGACAGTGGAGGCAATCTCCTTCCTTAAGAGAGCTTTTTATTTAATATGAAACCATTTTTTTCCTGGTAGTACAGATTACTAATATTCAGCAATAACTCTCAAATTCTATTTTATCTCAAACTGTAACTCTGGCTACACTGTGAAATACAATTATCTTTTTACCAGAACAGATGGAAAACATAGCTTTGCAATGACTTCTTCTTGCTTTTGTCTCCAGAGGAGTGATCAAACGTCTAAATGTTTAAAATTACAAAAAAAAAGTGAAGGACAATAAAATGTCCACACCATGCCAACATACAAAGTAGACATAATTCACAAAACCAAGGTTGTTCCCCCAGACTCTCCTTGAATAGAAGACTCTCATATTCACATCTTCAGCAATCAAATACAAAATACTCTCTTCTTTTACAATTTATATTAATGAGAATATGTATGGGAAACTAACTGCATATGAAAAGCATGAGCAAGTTGCCATTATCATTTCCTTAATCATTCCATCCTATGACCAGCCTAAGAGTAAAGGGAAGGGGACCCAGGGTCTTAAAGTCATAATACCCAGATCTAGCATTAAATCAAAATAGTGATATAGAAATAGCAGCAGAGGGGGCTAGAGAGATGCCTCAGCAGTTAGGAGCACTGACTGCTCTTCCAGTGGACCTGAGTTCAATTCCCAGCAACCACAGGGTGGCTCACAACCATCTGTAATGGGATCTGATGCCCTCTTCCAGTACGCCTGAAGAGAGCAACAATGTACTCACATACACAAAATAAAAGTAAATACACCTACAACAACAACTAAACAACAAGCAACATATAGTCAGCTTATACAACTTCTGGGTGTCCACCTAACAGGATCTAAGTTAACATAGCACAGAGGTGTTTAAACATCCACATTTGCTATAGTATTCACAATAGCCAATACTTGGACCCAATCAAGATGCCCATCAATAGATTAAAGAGTAAAGAAAATGTAGCACAAATACACAAAGGAGTTTTACTGAGCCAAAAAGAAGAGTGAAACCATGTCATTTGCGTGAAAACAGATGCAACTAGAGACCATCTTGTTAAGCGAAATGAGCTGGATTCAGAAAAACAAATATTGTAGGATAATGTGTTTGTAAACTGTGTAAAGTTTACCTTTGTGCTACTCAACTGTTGGTTTCTCTGCCCTTATATCTTGCTCCAATCTGGACACAGCACTGTAATGCTTATACCAAAAATCTCCCATCTCATGTTTGTGTAAACAGTTCTTCCCATTTAGTCTCTGTCTTGTCAATAAATGCTGATCGCCTAATGGCTGGGCAGAATAAAGAATAGGGCGGGACTTCTGCCAAGCAGAGGAAGGAGAGAGGGGAATAAGGAGAGAGGGAATGAGGGAGAGAGGAAGATTCAGGTCGGCTGGCAGGATAGAGGAATGGGAGCCATGAAGAAGGAATCCACAGAGTCAGATCAATAATAATATGCAAGCATCATGGGATGGGGCTGGGAGGTAGCCAGATTAGAAAGTAATGGTAGATTTTTTTTTTTTTTTTTTTTTTTTTTTTTGGTTTTTCAAGACAGGGTTTCTCTGTGTAGCTCTGGCTATTGTGGAACTCACTCTGTAGACCAGGCTAGCCTTGAACTCAGAAATCTGCCTGCCTCTGCCTCTCAAGTGCTGGGATTAAAGTCGTGTACCACCACTGCTCAGCATGGTAGATCATTTAATTGCTCGGCTATTGAGGTGCAGTTCTAAATAAATATTGGTTTATCCGTGTAGTTATTAGAGACAAGCATGAAGTAAGGAAATAGAGTCGCCAGATTAATTTATTGTTTACATTTATATTAAAAATTCATTTACAAAATATCACAAACGCAAATTTCACGACGAAACATATTACATGTTAAGCAATATTTAACCGAAAGGGAAAAGAAAGAAACAGAGAAAGGAGGCCAGGTGTCAAAACATTGCCAAATAATGGTTTAAAATCATATATAAATCATATATATATATATATATATATACACACACACACACACATATATATACATATATATATATATATATGGAGAGAGAGAATAAAACTTCATTTCAAAAATGTTAATAACTTACCCCTTGGCCTAATCTTCTCTCATAGGTTCTGTGCCGTAGTCCTAATCCCAACAACCCTACACCAACAAGCAGCCACAAAACTAAACAAAAAAAGAGAAAGAATCATTAAAAATAAACAAAATTTAAATAACTTTTTCAAAATTATATCTATTGACAGAGGAGTCTGTGAATGACATATATAGGCTTTAAAGACCATTCCCTGAGAACATTCCCAGAGCAATGACATAAAGTCCAAATAAGTTACAGAACACACAAGAAAAAATATTTTTGTAGACAAAAAAATGGCCGGAAAAGATGTCCTGATGAGCAAAGCACACAAAGACCTTAGAGGTCAGAAAGTTAAGCATCAGAATGTAAGGTGAGTATGCCTAGCGTGTTTAAAAAGAAGAGGGCATGCCAAAGAATGGCTGGATAGTGTAAGGCTAACGACAAAACAATCATGGAAGTTCATAAGGAAATAAACCAGACTTTTAGAGATACAAATATAGGGGTAGAGCGATGGCTCAGCCAAGAACACTGGACCCACGTTTAATTCACAGCTTGTAGCGGCTTACAACTGTCTATCACTCTGGTTCCAAGGGATCTAACAGCCTTTTCTGGCCTCCATGGGCGCCAGACATGCATGTGGTACACAGACATATACCTGCTGGTGAACATGCACACACATATAATAAAATAAATTTTTGTTTATTTGTTTGTTTTGTTTTTCAAGACAGGGTTTCTCTGTGTAGCCCTGGCTGTCCTGGAACTCACTCTGTAGACTAGGCTGGCCTCCAACACAGAAATCCACCTGCCTCTGCCTCCAAGTGCTGGGATTAAAGGTGTGCGCCACCACTGCCCAGCAATAAAATAAAATTTAAAATAGAAATATATATATAATTTAATGAGTGAGAAAAAGTCAACAGGCAAGATTTAGGCCACATTAGACAAAGCTTACAGGAGAATTAAGACAAGAGGTGCATAGAGGTCAGGGCTAGCAAAATGGCTCAGCAGACAAAGGCTAAGCGGCCAAGATTGAAGACCTGGCTCCATCCCCAACCCTCACATGGTGGAAGAGAGAACAGACTCGCCTAAGTTGTCCTCTGACCTCCATACACATGCCCTCCCCCCTCACTGAATACATAAGTAAATATGGATTTTTCAATTAAAAAAATAAAACAGATGTAGGAAAAATGAAAGCACTTAAAAACACAAAGAACAGAAAAGAAGGGGCAATCCAACCAGTTGGCATTAAAAAGGATAGAGGAAAGAGAACAAGAAAAATAATGCTGAGGACTTCCCAGATCTAAGAAACCTGGGAATCTTCGGAGTGGAAGAGCACAGACTCCCAAGCAGGGTGAGGACAAACTCCACCTCCACATGTATCACCGTGAAGCAGTGGTTGCCAACCGCACCGAGAAAAATCTCATTTTAAATACAATCTTCCAGTGCTATGATGAGACATATATGACAGCTTTTACATAATGGTGCAAGTCCTCATTTAGAAATATTTTGAAGACCTATATAGCTTCAATGTTGTCTATCCCTTTTTACAATAATATTTTGTGTCCTCTGGTAAAGTTTCAAAGTTTTAAAGGTAGAAACCAGTATGCACATGTTGTACATAAGAGTTACCTAATCAGCACGCTGCACACGTTCACTAAACACTCGTGTGTAATCCACTCACTTAAAATGGCTACATAGTAGGTGATGAATTAATGTCACGTGCGAGTCTATAGTTTATCAACATACTAATGAAAACATGTTTAGCCCTCCAGAGAATAAGAGATGTAATAAATGGTATTAGCTATCAGAAGAGAACATCTTAGAAATTCTACCTGCTAAGTTTTCTATGTTAGATACAGGCTATTTAGGGTTGAAATGCCACAGTACTGGGGATTTGTTTAAATGTGTTTCAGCAAACCAGAAAAAGACAACAAAGACAACCGGCAGGAAAATATGGCTTTGTGGTACTCTTAAATTCCATGTTGGAAAATATATACAATGTGAGCCAGTATGGTAGCATACAACTTTAGTCCTAGCATTGGGGAGTCAGTGGTAGAAGGAACTCTGTGAGTTCATGGCCAGCCTGGGCTACATAGTGAGTTTCAGCACAGCCAAGACGACATAAAAAGACCCTGTCTAGGAAAAGAAGAAAAGGGGGGAGCTAGGAGAAAGGGAGGAAAGAAGGAAGGAAAGAAGGAAGGAAGGAAGGAAGGAAGGAAGGAAGGAAGGAAGGAAGGAAGGGAGGGAGGGAGGAAGGGAGGGAGCAAGGGGAAAATATATACACCAAACTTTCTTAAAAGCATGTAAAACTTTATACTTACTAAGTTTCATGTACTTTTCACTGTATCTCAAAAGCATTTTAGGACTGTTTTTTGCTTGAAGAAGAAAGTCGAGGTTTTTCTTGGGTCCAAACAGCATACTCAACCCAATAATTACCATTATGGTCCCTGTTCAAAGAGGGAGAGAGAGAGAAGGGTGGGACATACCTCAGTGGTAAGGTCTCTTCTTAGCATGCATGAGGCCCTAGGTTGAACACTCAGTATCATACAAATTAATCCTTTAAAAAGTTGGGGGACTGGGGCTGAAAAGACTCAGTGGCTAAGAGCACTTAGCGATTTTGCAGAGGACAACCCAGAGATATCTAGCCGGTACTCAGCTGGAAGCCGAGTACAATATCGACCTGCTGCAACACACGCCTACTGGTCTATAGCTGTTACAGGAGTAACCAACCACTTCTTTTTTTAAATTTAGACCCACTCACAAACATGAAAGCTATATCTGACACTGAGGCCAAGAACGGGAAACTAGACAGGTCATGAACCCTGGGAAAAGCCTACTTCTATTATTCTGCCAAATGGTCATAGCGATAAAACAATTTCTCGTGACATTCTCCTCTATCCGTATAGAGATCAATACCTCACTCAAACCTCATCGTACAAGTTTCTCCTCCCAGATCATGTTAATTAACACAGAGACCCACAACCGGACCACGCACAGAGAATGAGACTTCATAGTGCTCGGCCCTAAAAGGGATGTCCTTTACCACACTCCTCTCCCCTCAAAGCTCAGGAGCTATGCAGAAGAGGGGACAGAAATATTGTAACAGGATGAGTCCAAGGAAACAGCCCGTCCCGGACTTGATAGAACTGATACAGAGACTGCGACAGCAGGCATAAGACCTGCACAGATTCAAAGCAGATGAAATGCCAGTGCAGAGACAGGGAAGTGGGCACAAAGTCTCACCACTAACCGAGGAGCCGTTTGCTACAGATGTCTGCAGGGAGAGGGTAAATCAGTTTTTCTCAATGGAATGACACTGAGTATTATCAACCACACGCCAAGGCAGGCCGCGTGCTTAGGAGTGGTTGGCCAACGTAAATCAGACTCGATGCCTCTTTGAGCACTTTTTGTTTGTCTATTTTATTATTAAGTTTGCTTTGTTGTTGTTGTTGTTGTTGTTGTTGTTGCTGTTGCTGTTTGTTACATTTATTGGTGTGAGTGTTTTCTGGAAAAACTGCAGTATTTGTGAAGAGCAAAGTTCCATGCTAGCATTGCATGTATCCAAATATTAATAATGTCCAGAGGCACAGAAGGAGAGCAACAAGAGAGCATATTGAAATACTAGCACGCCCCATTCCCCTTTTTATTGCTTGTTTAGCTTATACTTTAAAAAACCAATAAAAATCTGAATTCAACGGTCAACTGCCAAAGAAAGGAACAGCAGGGCACATACTCAGGACTTGAATGAAATTGTTCAGCACTAGCTGGCGCAACAGTGGACAAGTTTTATATATTATGACCTTCGTATCTGAAACTCCTCTCAAACAGGGTCCCCAAGCAAACTGTCACACCCAACATGTTTTAGAATGAGATATATACCAAGAATAACCATGTGTTCTTTGGGGATTCAAGACATTCTGAACTTAAACTCAGGTATTTAGGAAGTAGGTGCTCGCCCTGCACTGAGCAACCGTGTGTGCTACATCTGCTGCTTTGTTTGGACGACACCATACTATCTTTTTGCTTCATCATCTAGCAAAATGGTATAAACAGGAAAGCATGCCAGCCAGTCAAGGGTTCAAACGAGTGACTTTTATTCCTTTGCTCTGAAAAGTTGTATGTGTGTGGGACACTTAACCAAGGAAAGTGACTAGACCAGTGAAGCTTTGAGACCTTAAACTTTAAAAGCAGAACCAAACCAGGTACCCACCAGTTTGCTCAGGTGCAGCAGACTCGGTGGCTCCATATGAGAAGTAAAGACTGTTAAAATGGGCAATAGCACACATCTACCACCCTTGGTAAGCAGGGGGCAGTATAAAACACTTTATACCCCAGGCTATTGGCAGCAGTTTCAATGTGATAAAGGTAAATGTGGAATGGAGATGTTCCTAACGTGGCTAGGACTCAATAAATCTAATACACCAAAATCATGATTACATTTTGAGAAAAAATGCACAAAAGGCAAACAGCAACTTTTGAGATCTTTTTCATTTGAAGGTAATCTTAATGCTATTAAATTTACAAATATGCTATTTTTTATTGCACAATTCTAACTATCTAAAACACACATTGCAAACATACAAACATCTGTTCTCTCCACATGTCAGCGCCCATTGAACATTGTTTTGGAAATGGGGAGAATAGATTCCCCTTAAATTGCAAGTCAGTAGGTGTTTCTTTACAGTTAACTTTAGCAAAATTCATACAACATAGTAACTAACAATGATCTTCTGTCCTTGCTAACTCACAAGGAAACACCTTCAAAACTGTATTTTGTTCAAGTTTCTGTACTAAAACGTAGAAAAACTGAACTACACAAATATTGAAAAGTTAAAAATTCCTTAATTTTTTATTCCTGGTACCTCTACCACAATTTTCAGAGCAATATACCTGACGTAATGAAGAGAAAAAGACAAAAGAAAAAAGACCTCGGGAATGTACATCTAATTGACACTACACTGCATTAATCAATAGCTGCACTTTTTGCAAACTGTGGCTATGACAGTCTGAACAAGAAGGGCTCCTGTTTAAGCCGCAGTGACTTTTCTGACTACGGATCAGCGTTCCTTCTGTGGCAGATTTTTACAGTCCCTCTAATGCATTTGGGACGACTGTCTCAAAGGAACCTGCAGCTGCCCTGACAACTCCTCGCTCTTTCTCCTGCTAAGAACTGTAGCCGCTTCTGTTTTATTTTAAAACCTCCTGCTACCATATCCACCACTTCCACCTCCAGATCCATAGCCACCACCATAGGGACTGCCTGAGCTTCTTCCACCAAAACTGCCCCCCGTCATGGGTCCATAATTTGATTGTTGCTGTCCACTATAATTTCCAAAGTCGTTATAGTTTCCACGACCACCATAGTCACCTCCACCAAAATTTCCTCCTTCATTGTAACCACCATATTCTCCTCCTCCACCACCATATCCACCACCTTGGTTTCCATATCCCGGTCCACCACCTCCATAACCTCCTCTACTACTGTAGCCAGGACCACCACCATAGTTGCCACCATCACCTCCAAATCCATTATAGCCACCACCTCCACCACCATAGCTTCCTCTTCCACCAAAGTTCCCTCCACGACCATAAAGTTGCCAGAGCTACCTCCAAGACCTCTCTGTGATCCAGCAGACTGCATCTCTTGTTTAGAAAGGGCCCTTTTCACTTCACAATTATGCCCACTAATAGTGTGGTATTTCTGAACAACAATTTTATCAACTGTGTCATGATCATTAAAAGTTACAAAAGCAAATCCTCTCTTTTTCCCACTCTGCCTGTCTTCCATAACTTCTACGGTTTCAGTCTTGCCATGCTTTTCAAAGTAGTCTCTCAGATTATATTCTTCTGTATCCTCTTTAATGCCACCAACAAAACTTTCCTTCACCATTAAATGGGCACCAGGCTTTACAGAATCCTCTCTAGAAACCGCTCTCTTTGGTTCCACCACACGCCCATCAACCTTGTGTGGCAGAGCACACACTGCAGCATCCACCTCTTCAACACAAGAGTAGGTCACAAAACCAAAGCCTCTGGAACGTTTTGTCTGGGGATCTCTCATTACCACACGGTCTGTAGTATGCCCCATTTCTCAAAATGTTCTCTTAAGCTATCATCTGTGGTTTCAAAGCTCAGACCACCAATAAACAGGTTCCTCAGCTGCACTGGTTCCTTTGGATTGAGACCCTCCTCCTCCCAGCGGCTGGAGTCAGGCTGGGGGCGACAGGGCAGCGGTTTTACCTCCATTTTGAGACCAGACTCACCTCTTCCAACTCAAATTCAATCTATTATGTCTGGTTGGTTTTTTTTTGTTTTGTTTTGTTTTGTTTTTTTTGTTTTTTTTTGTTTTTTTTTTGTTTGTTTTTTTTTGAGACAGGGTTTCTCTGTGTAGCCCTGGCTGTCCTGGAACTCACTCTGTAGACCAAGCTGGCCCCAAACTCAGAAATCTGTCAATCTGTCTGCCTCTGCCTCCCAAGTGCTGGGGTTAAAGGCGTGTGCCACCACCACCCGGCTTATGTTTGTTTTCATAGAGAGAAAAAAAAATGTGGAGTTGGGTAGGTAAAAAGGTGGGAAAAGCTCTCAGAGCAGTTGGGGAAGGGGAAAGAAGATAATCAACATATAGTGTATGAAATTCTCAAAGAACGAGCAAAGATGTTTTGTAGAAGCCTACTCCCCATTACCAACTTTCCTTGCCCTGTAACCACACTACTCCCACTAAAGAAGGTTCTCAAAGCTTTGCACAAAGCTGAAATAAAGCAGCTAGAAGTTGGGAGAATGAGCTAGCAAAGCTCATCATTCACAGAGCTCCAAAGAAACAAAGGAAGACACAGCACAGCCCTTACATACGCCCGTACGACCGTCCTCCACCAGGCAGTACCCGGAGCAAGCTGGAGTAAGAAAAAAGCAGGACATTGGAGAGAGCAGAGCCCGACAGAGTAGACCCACCTGAAAGAAACCACAAGAATTACAAAGTTAGCAAAGCCAGGCACCTGCAGAGAGAATGGGGGAAAGTGGGCATAAAGTTCCACCCCTTACAAAGAAGCTGATTCTAACTGGCAGAGAGAGCAATCAATTTTCCTCAGCAGAGTGACCCCAGGCTTTTTTAGGGTTGCCTTGTTCGTTTTCATAAAGAGAAATAAAGTGGAGTTGGGTGGGTAGGGAGGTGGAGAAGGACCTGGGAGGAATTGGAGGTCATGGCTGTAAGTTCCTCTGAGGAGGTGAGAGCTCGAGCATTGTCCATGGGTCGAGAACAGAAGCCCATTGACAAATAGCACTGCCTTTGCGGACAGAGGACAGACTCCAGCGCATCAAATGACTGGTTTTAAGGTAAATGTGAATGGAACCGTTCCTGTTGGTCACTCAATTCAAACGGTTAATATGTTCTTAACTTGTTGCCTCCACAGAAAGAAATTCTTTTATTAAGCAAACGCGGTTCTTTTTAACACCAAGACTTGGTGTCTCCTTACAAGCTCTCCTATAAGTCCTTGAGTGTGATAAAGGAAGGTTTAACACCACATGCTTAATGGGACTTAAGCACTACAAACTCAGTGGATATGAAGGCAAAGCCAGATAGGAGAGGGACCCTGAATCTAAGAGCAAAGCAGAGTCACCCAGACTTCCGTGGTCTTTGATTATCCCCCACCCCCAAAATGGTGGAAATGAAAAACTTTCAGAGTTCAGTCACCAAAGAACAGAAATAGGGAATTCTCAAAGGCTTTTTCTCAAAGATCCTGTTTCACTTAGCGGTGAGTCTTCCAGAGTAGCCTGTCCTGGCAGAGGTCTAGGATGGTTAACGTGAGGCGCAGTAACTGGGAAAACTGTAGTGGCGTGTGTGTGGAAACCAAGCCTCTCCCATCCCATCCAGTACCCAACCCCAGGAAATGTCCTGAGAATTTGTTTACTGTTTTACCTATGTGTGGTCCCTCCCCGCACTCCAGCAAAGTTCCGGGTAGGGAGGAACACCCTGCTTTTCATCTCCAGCGCCTGACCCTGTGCCAGGAGCACAGTGCGTGCACAGTGAATGATTTTATGAGAATAAATGGGCGAGTATAAAACTGGAAGTGCAGACAAGCCGAACTGGATCCCTCTCAGCACCGATCCCTCCCAGCTCTCTAAGAGTCTACTGAGGAAGGACGTGCTGTGCCTTACTTCCATGTTAGAGAGGTATAGTGGCTTGCATCTATAATCCTTTGGAGGCCAAAGCAGAAGAATTAGCATAAATTCAAGGGCAGCTTGATCAACAGAGTGAACTCCAGGCCAGCCTAGGCTACAAAGTAAGACTCTATCACAAAAAGAAAGAGAGGAAGAGATTGACAATGCTGGATTTTCTAGATACCTGCCACAAATCAGTATTTCCATCTTTTTCAGAAAAATAATTTTTAACATATTGACTATTATAACATTTATATAATAATAAAATAATATAATAAATTATATATACTATATAAGATGGAATTACATATAAAATAAATTATATTATAATATATAAGTAAAAAATAAATTTACATATTTATATAAAATAAATTAAAATAAAATAATAAAATAAGAATAATATTTAGTTAAATTAATTATTCAACATTAATTATAATAATTAATTATAATGAAAGGACACATGAATTATGTGAAATAAACTTATGGATGTTGAATTTTGGTGAGTTTCTAACACTAATATTTATACACAGGTTTTACCATGGTTTAGACTTTTTTTCTCAACTAGTTCATTTTATTTGCTTGTTTATTTGAGGCAATCTTACTATATAGCCCAAACTAGGACTCCACATATGAACTAAGCCAGACTAGAACTCAGAGATTCACCAGCCTCTGCCTCCAAAAGGATGGGATTAAATGCTTGCTCCACTCATTTTAAAAGCCACCTGAGTATAAATATTGTTGAAGTACACTTAATTGGAGCAAAGTTCCAGTTTTGACATCCTTCTGGGTTTTCTTTACTGAGACTACAGACTGCCCTTGTCCTTGTGCTTGTTTCCAGCCATTATAAAAGATGCTAAGTCCTGGCCAGTGTTAGAGAACTTGGGTCAGTTTCTTTAACTAGATCTGTTAGAGTGTACTCACCCAAAAGCACATCAGACCTTTCTCTAGCGTAGACACCTCCAGGAACAAACTTAAACGCTGTGCACCAGGCACAGAAAAATACTTGTAAAACATAAAGGATCATACTGGTGGCCATGGCTCCTCCAGGGTTTGTCCCTGAATTCACAAGATGGCCAAGAACTTGAGGCCACATAGACCCCGTGAAGGCTGCCAGGACACATCCAGAAACAGCGGCTGCCCATGTACGCAGGAAAAGGAGACCCATGGCCGAAGCT
Organism: Montemys delectorum; assembly: GCA_019843815.1. NCBI lineage: Eukaryota > Metazoa > Chordata > Mammalia > Rodentia > Muridae > Montemys > Montemys delectorum. The sequence continues at coordinate 48,726 of JADRCD010212658.1, forward strand.
GCTCCTGTTTGTAAGAAACAAACCAAAAAAAATGGAAGAGGATGCGTCAGGCAAGAGAACAGCAGAGCTCCTGGCGTGTCCAGTTCATCGCAGGTGAGAACCCAAAAGGACCAGAGGAGGCCACTGGTTCAATCTCAGCTCCCCACCAAATGCAGCAGCTTAACGTGGTCTGCTCAAAATCACAGCCGGCACTGGCCCTCCTCCCAAAAGTCGAATGGGTTAGCAAACCTCAGGCCAATGGTTGTTCTTTGGGAAGAGGTAAGAGTGGGCATCGCAGTAGCTAGCCTTACAATCTTCGTGGTAATAGGAATTGAAATGATTTGAGGAATCATTAAGTACAACCATCCAGATTCAAGGAAGCAGGACACACAGGGTATGTGTGGTTTCTAGGACTTTTCTGGTAAGGCACTTTCTAAGTGATCATTGCCTGTTTGTGCACTGTCCGGCAGTATACACACTGGTTCTTCACCCACACAGACCTAAGAGAGAATGCCAGTAAGATTCCAGAGACATTCCCTGCGGGAGCAAGTCTAAACTCTGTCCATTGCTCTCCTAGAGCCTGCCAGGTCAGGACTGTACATTCTCCCTGGTGCATGACAGGCAGTGACTTAACCAATGTTAGCCAACACTAAAGTCATGTAGTGTTGTGAATTCCTGTGAAATCAGCTTTAATCCACCCATATTGGGCCCTACATAGAATATATGTACATATGTATGTATGTATGTATGTATGTATGTATGTATGTATGTTTTTTGAGACAGGGTTTCTCTGTGTAGCCTTCACTGTCCTGGAACTCATGCTGTAGACCAGGCTGGCCTCAAACTCATAGAGATCCACCTGCCTCTGTCTCCCAAGTACTAGGATTAAAGGCACGTGCCGCTACCACCAGCCCAGCTACAGTATATACATTATCATTAGCATTCCTCAAGATATCTATAGCAGACACCTCACAGTTTGGGACAATGACAACGCATTCGCAGGTCAGTTCCACGCACCTGTTACCCACCAGGCTAACCCAGCGTCACGAAGCCATGATGAGCCCGATAGCATCAGTCCACTTGCGAAGCCCAGCAGAACCGCACCTCTGTAAATAAACGAAAATTAAAAGCAAAATGAATAATCAAGCAAGCATAGATCAGAAATATATCTACTGTCTCTAGCTACATCCATTCATATCACACTGTGGATATGAAACTGTAGAGGTAATGAGAGCCACTGGGAACCAGTCCACAGACCACGCAAGGAGGGCTGATGACATCACTCGGAGGAAGGGCACCTGCCTAGCAGGCAGTAGACTCTGGAGTCAATATCCAGTGCCAAAAATGAAATAAAGCAAAATAGACTCCTGTAGTCTCTCTGTCAATGTAGACGCAGTAACTGAATTCTCAACTCTTAAGTTACGGCTCATCACAGCCCCCTGACATTTCAAATGATTCTGCCAAAGACCAAAGGAAAAGCCATTGGTAGAGTTTGGTGTGGCATTTTCCTCTTTCTCGGCCTCCATTCTATCCCAGTACTGCTTTTATCTAGTGTCTGCATTGCTAAAATAAGTGACAGTTTGATTTACTTTTAACTACCAAAAGCTATTCTATTGTTTTGCAATTTTTACAAAACCTTAACAGGAGGAGAATTTAACATGGGCTGCAGAGATGGTTCAGCAGTTAAGAACAGTTATTGGTCTTGCAGAGAACCTGAGCTTGGTTCCCATCACCCACATGGTAGCTCACAAACATCTGTAACTGCAGTTCCAGGGGATTGGGTACCCTCTTCTGGCCTACATCAGCATCAGGCACATACATATTGCACAGATAGACATGTAGGCAAAACACACACACACACACACACACACACACACACACTATATATATATATATATATATATATATATATATATATATAGTGTGTATACATATATGTACATACATATATATATATATATATATATATATATATATATAATTGAAGTAAAGTTCAGTGGAAAATCAGTAGCAATGGGAGCTACAACAAAGCATTGCTTAAATAGCTGAAATCTAATCTCAAACTCAGCTCTTATGACACACCAGGCACTGTCTTAGGATTGTCACCTGGGTTATTATCCATTTAATCCTCTTAAGTTTATGAGGAAAACAATACCTTCCTGCCATTTGCAGAGGAGAACACAGGGAAGAGTCTTGGCTTCTAGTGACACTGTGATCCGTCCAACAAACACCCAGTGCTGGCACCAGAGGGGCTGAAAAGAATGACCAGCTGACGCCATGCCTTCCCCCTGCCACAGGCAAGGGATCCTTCAGCTTCCCAGGAGGGAATATGGAGACCTATTCAGCCCTCAGTTCCATTCAGCTTCCCCACAATCCTCTGGTACTCAGCAAACACCCTTCTGGCTCCTCCCCTTAGCGAACAGAGCTTAACTCACCCAAAAGGATTAGGATCAGGCCCTGGGTGGGGATGACCACTCACTGCCCATCTGGACACAATGGAGACCTCCCCAAAGATCCAGTGAGTGAGGAACATGAGGCTCCCAAAGGCGGCACCTGGCAACAGCCAACTAGATCGAGAGGTCCTGCCGGTGGCGACCTCACTGGGCTTCTTCCCCTCAGGGTTTCTGTAGTCACCATCTAGAATTTTAAAAACAAACAAACAAGCCGGGCGGTGGTGGTGCACACCTTTAATCCCAGCACTTGGGAGGCAGAGGCAGGCGGATTTCTGAGTTCGAGGCCAGCCTGATCTAAAGAGTGAGTTCCAGGACAGCCAGGGCTACACAGAGAAACCCTGTCTCAAAAAACCAAAAAAAAGCAAAAGAAAAAAAAAAAAACCAAAAAACAAAAAACAAAAAACAAACAAACAAAAAGGAAAAGAAAGAGAGAATGAAGAAGCGCTCTCAGTGTCAGCAATGGTCAGTAGCCTCGAGAAGCCTATTGTAGAAAGGAGCTATTGGATGGAGGGATCCTTTCCAGCTAGCTCTGGGATGGTGGTATGAGGGAAAGCGGGCGAACCTGACAAATAAAACTGCAGAAAGCTACTAACCTTATGTGAAGCTAAGGAAGTGAAAGAAATATGGGCAGGAACAAGGGGTGGGTGTCATCTGGAGAGAACAAGCGTTATCCAACTTTAGTGCAACATCCTCACACAAAACCCTGCTTTCTCGTGAAAGAACAGGATCTCGTGGCACACTCTGGGTACCCACCATCCTACCTGTGTGTTGGTGAGCCTCAGCTATGTGAGCCCCCAAGTCCTTTACGAGACTCGATTCACCTTTACTGATTTCTGAGGTCTGCTCTGTCTCTAATCCCAGCTTACAGGTCAGAATCCACACCCACAGAGATCAACCAACTGGTCCAAGATCACACAGCGAATGACGAGAAGCTGACATGGATGCTCTAAGGCAGTGTGCCTCCTTAACTGAGTGTCCTGCTGGCCTGATCCCGAGCACTGCTCAACCAGAGACTCTCATCAAAGCCACAGCCTCACACACTAAAATTAAGGCCATGGGAGGCAATGGTGGCAGGAGAATTTCTTTGTACCCACATAAGAACCTACTGCAGGGAGGCTTCACAATCCCATGAAGGCTTCTATGGACAGAAGGCAGCCCTGGGGTCTGCCTGTGGGACCAGTGGCCCAATTTTTACTGGGGAAAAGAAAGTTGTTATGACAAGAACAGGGTCAGAGGAAGGAGACAGCTGAAAGCTATGGGGAGGGGAAGGGTCAGGAGTGGGTGGTAGGACAGGGAAGGGTCAAGGATCTGAGGATCAAGCTGAGAGTGCAGAAAGAAGGGGCCATCCGAGCTGTATTCATTGAATAAAATACAGTCAGCTGTGGTAAGGATCTCCAGCCCCTGGAATCCAACACATCTTCAAGCAGAAAGGCGAAGAATACCGCTGTGTCCACACGCCCAGAAGATCTGGGGTTTGGAAATAAGAATACCGCTGTGTCCACACGCCCAGAAGATCTGGGGTTTGGAAATAAGGTCACAGGGCAGATGGATGCCATGAATAGAGACTCACATCCTGTGCTGAGAAGTGGGAAGAGGGTGGAGCTGAGCTGAGCTGAAGTACCCCATGGACACATGGACACGCCCAACCATGATTTTCCCCCTCACCTTCCGCCAGCCAGCCACATATACACTGGAGGCCTTCTGCCTCCATAGCAGCCCATTGTGTGTCTGTTACTACTTAACAGGAGGGAAAGTTCCAATGGAGCTAAGTTGCAGGAAAACTATTTTTACAACTTATCTTGGGGCTAGGAGCTTAAGTTAGTCGGTAGGGTGCTCTCCTAGCGTGCTTGAAGTCCTGGTTCAATTCCTGGCACCACCACAGGGGAAAACTCTTTTTCAAATGTGCTATCGCACAGGGAAGAGACAGAAACCACCAGAGAAGATCCCCCAAGTAAACTGAGGACATCCTTACCTGTGCCACTTTGGTTGAACACAGCTATGACACTCAATGTCAGAATGACTCTGTTGGATATCTGAGAGCTCCAAATTGGGTTTAACGATGTGTACCATATTCGGAGGACAAGAAGAAGAATGTGTCCCAGAATGAATCCCCAGATTTTGAGGTACCTGGAAGTGAAAGACTGTAAGTGTGGATTCAGTGTGCCCCATCCACTATGGATTTGTCCCTCAGAGTGTGGATCTACAACCCTGTTGCCAGTGACCTTCACTGATGTCCCTGACTTAGCTTCTCTAGAGTACAAGCCTATGTAGGTCCAGGCTACTTAAAAAAAAAAAAAAACAAATCTTACCAAGTACAGTTTGTGTTGCCTTAGTAGGTTAAGGCACTGGCTGCCACACCTAACGACCTGAGTTTAACTCCTTAGGACCCACATGCTAACAGAAGAGACTCCATGGGGCTGGAGAGGTGGCTCAGTAGTTGAGAGCACTGATTGCTCATGAGTTCAATTCCCAGCACCATCAATAATGGAATCCAATGCTCTCTTCCGGCATGTTTAAAGAGAGTAACAGTGTGCTCACATTCATAAAGTAAATAAATCTTTTCTTAAAAAGTTTTAAAGAAGAGAATCTATTATTAAATGCTATTCTTGAGCTACACACACACACCTGTACACTGTACACACACACACACACACCTATATACTGTATACACACACACACACCTGTACACTGTATACACACACACCTGTACACTGTATACACACACACACACACACACACACACACACCTGTATACTGTATACACACACCTGTACACTATACACACACACACACACCTGTACACTGTATACACACACACACACATACACATACTCACACACACACACACACACACACACACACTGAATAATTTTTTAAAAATAAATAAATCTAATTTTTAAATGTTTATACTTTATTGGGGCTGGAAGTAGAGCAAAACAGCAGGGAGAAACTGAATACACACAACACCTGGGTTCGGTCCCTACTACCAAGAGCAAACAGAGATTGGGGGCAAGTATTTGAACCTTTGCTTTTTGAAAAGGAAGGGGAACTTTTACAAAGCCCTGTGAATGGGAAAACTGTTCTGAACTCAATGGTCAGAACTCGGCCAGGGGAACTGGTCACACCTGTTTGTCTGTAGGTACCGACGACTTGAGTCATACCTCTGCGATCCACTTCCTGCCCACCAGGTCACAGTTTGCACTATCAGGGAAGAAGACACACCAAGGGCAAGGACCATCAGCCGGAGCTTAGCATTCGGAGCCTCAAAGGAAGCTATGCTGCCTACAGACAGGGAGAGGAGGGGTGAGCTGGCAAGCATGCCCTGGTACCTGACAGTCTGCAGCATTTGATAAGAACCGAGTCTAGTACAGTCTTAACCCTGAAGACAATAGAATTAACACATGCCTATACATATCTTTAATCTTTATTCCTTTAGGCAGGATTCTCACATAAGGTTCTCGATGTTAAAGTATACAACTTAATAGGTTTGGGGCACATTCAAAGTTGTCAACTATCACCACCAACTTTAGAATATTCTCTCCACCCCTGCTAAAATTCCCCTTCTCCTTTCTCTCCACCCCCACACTCTAGCAATCACTAACCTTTCTGTCTCTGTGGATCTTCCCTATCTGGGGAATTTTACATAAGCACATGCTTATGTATGTAGCCCTTTGTTTTGTGGTTGGTCTCTTGCCCTCAGCATAACGCTTTCAAAGGCATATCCAAGTTGTAGCCTAGATTAGTCCATCACTCTTTAATGACTAAATAATATTCCATTGTATAGATAACATGTATTTTGTTTACCCATTTGTCAGTTGGTAGACATTTGCTTGGTTCTGTGTCTAGACGTTCATGAATCACGCTGCTATGAACACGGGTACACAGGTTCTGTACAAACACAGGCTTGCGTTTTTTTTTTCCTAGACTATACAACAAGGTTTAGAGTTCTGCTCAATATCCAGGGTTCTGCCAGCCAGTTTCCCAGAGCAGCCACGCCACTTTACCCTTCTTGCATTTCCATTATCAATACGTGAAAACTGAGTTGTTCCGCATTTTGCCAGCACCTGGTATTGTTTGTCTTTTTCCCTTTAGCCATCCAAATGACTCAAAATATTTATGGTCAAAAATAATCTAGGTCAATGAGTGTAAGTTAGTTTCATAGTTAATTGCGAGGTGATTGATTTAAATATTTGAGATGTCAGAGGTGAGAGTGCATATAACAGTCAGGGGGTGAATTCAGGGGACTTCAAGCGAATCATAGCCCAGAGCAGCCTCTGTCAAGCATCATCTGTGCCCAGCAGTCACTAGGGTCAGCACTTCATCCTCCATCCTCAACTCTGACTTCCCTACCTAACCATTTCATTTCTTTTTAAAAAAGATTTATTTATTCTTACGTGCACTGTTGTTTTGCCCTCATATCTGTGCAAGGGTGCCAGATCCTCTGGAACTGGAGTTACCAACAGTGTGTACTGGGATTTGAACTCAGGTCCTCTGGAAGAGCAGCCAGTGGCTCTTCACCGCTGAGCCATGCCTCCAGCCCCCTGCCTTACCTATTTCTATCGTTCTCCCACACAGGGAACTGGGTTTTCATGAAGCAACACAGGGACTGTCATTACTAGCTGCCACGAAGGGCAATACTGGTTGTCAACATCAGGATGTACTATTACTAAGAGACAAACTCCAGTGCCTTCAGGGGAATTTTGAGGGTGGATTGGCTGTGTTGGAAAGACCCATGTGACCAGGGTCTCACCTTCCTATTGTGATGGGTTGTATCCCCACACCATGAGCCAAACTAACCTTCCGTCCCTTAGGCTGCTTTTGCTCGGTGCTTTGACATCGCAATAAGAAAGACTATACAAAGACTGTACCCAGATTTACTATGACATGCGTAGAGTCATAGAGAAAATCCTACCATAGAAGCCACCTTGAACTATGATAAGAAACCAAGTCTTGCGAAGCGAAGGCCACATAACTCGTATGCAGAAGCCGTAAGGCTTCTGCTGTCCCAGCCAAGCAGTTGCTGCAGTCAGTGCCAGGCAGGCGGCTTCACTTCTGTCACCTGCAGCTAACCGCTTCTGATGGACACTATCTTTGCAAAGGGAAGTTTCCAGGACTCTCTCCCGGTATTGCTTCTGAACTGGTTCTAAAACAAAGAAGCTCAACACCTTCATGGGGAATCTCAGAAGTCGCTGCACCAATGTTCTGCCTCCTTCCAGCACCCGGGAGAGCAAAGGGTTGCTGTGTTTTCCTGGGGACTCCAAACACTGCTCCTGGAACCGTGGTAGGTCAGCTTCCAGACGGATCTGCCCAGTGCCGCTCACCAACAGGCCCCCAAGAAAGGCTCAAAGATGCCCACTGGGGCTGGGCAGGAGGGGGAGAACCCCAACTCTCAGCTACAGCTCCAAGCAATTTCAAGCCTACATTTTTTTCCCTTTTTAAAATCTATTCATAATACTCCCCTTCCTGTGGCTGTGTAATATTTCTAAGGTTCATAAGCATCGACTGTTTAATCTGTCTCTTATAGATGGCATTTGGGTTGTTTCTGTCCTACCAATATGAATGTTCCTACAAAGATTCACATCGTGTATATGTTTAGGTAAGGCACTTTACGGTGGGGTTGCTGACAGTTTTACATACCCACCAGCCATTCACGGGCACCTGTTTCCCATCCTTCTAATTCAGGTTTATGTATTTTTTTTCCATGCCAATCCATTTGTGAGGCTATAAATATGTATGCATCCTTATTGCTATGAGTTTTCTTTAATTTTTATTACATTTGTCTATTGTGTGTGTGCATGTGTGAGTGTGTGAACACGTGTCTGCTCACACGATGCCTCATGTAGAGGTGAGAGGACAACTTGTGGCCACTGGTTCTTTCTCCTGACTGGAATCAGGGATAGGATTCCAGTCGTGGGGCTTGGCAGCAAACAGCCTTACCTACTGAATCATTTTGATGGTCCAATTTTATTGTATTTTTAAGAACTGACTGTATTTCCTTCCCAGAGACTACTCACATCTCCTGCCGGCTTTCTGGGGGCATTTTTTTTGTCTCTCAATATTGGTTTATTGATATTATATGAGAAACAGCATTTCAAATAGATTTCACCTGCTGTGGTGTTTCGGATACATAACTCGTTCCTTATGCAGCTCTATTGGGCTATCTTTCTCATCACGTCTAAGTCTTGTCATAGTTGGCCTGTTCTCTAAGGCACCTTTTTCCTCCTTATTTTGGTGAATCTTAGATGTTTCCCTCTCAGGCACAGACATTTTTTTAAAAATGCATTGACTCAGTATGGTTTTCCAATTTTACTAAAGTTTTTCCGAGCTGACAGTAAAGGAAAAGAAACTGGTGACTTTTCAAACTTAACAGTTCCTCAGGCAAGGAACAGTCTACGCCGTTTCAGTTTTTTTTGACTAACAGGAGAATCCCCGACACTGAGACCTTACCGACAGTGACGAGCCTCAGCAGACAGAGGGTCCACTTCTTATTGACGAGTTTCCAGAATAGGGGAATTGTTAAGAGTATCGGCGAGAGAAAGGCTATGCCAAACAATTCCAGCCCTGTGAGCTCCAGCGTTTGCAGGGGAAAGTAATAGATCATGGGGCCCAGTCCGTGGTAGAGGGACCAGGAGATGTAGCCTAGGAAAAGCGTTTAAGAGAGAAAGTGAGTCTGGCCTAGTTCCTGATTGTACCGCCTGCCGCTCCACTCTGCTCTGAATTTCCTGCCTCTGGCTTAGCTGGGTGTTGCTAAGAGACTCAGTTCCTTCCCCAGCAGGCAGGGTGGAGGACAGACAGGCTGTTGTGAGTCTGTCTGTTACCACCTCTTTGTTCCCATAATTATGTAGTCAGAAAACCGTGTCTATGCCTGTAGATGGTCCCTTTGGTAAGATGGCATAGGCTGGACCATCAGAGATGAAACTGGCTTCCTGTCAGGATTCTGAGTGATAGCCGCGGGCAGTGGTGGCAAACACTTTTGAGGCCAGCCTGGTCTACAGAGTGAGCTCCAGGACGGCCAGAGCTAAACAGAGAAATCCTGTCTCCAACCCCCAATCCCCAAAAAACCCACAAAGGATTCTGATTGATAAAATACTCTCACCTAATTTGTCCCATACATATGTAATGAGAAATATCATAAAACTAGAGAAGTAGTGTTCCTTCCACCCTACCCCAATTTATAGCCTCGAGCCCTTTAGTTAAGCAACAGACTTTTACTTGTGAGTAGACCATTATAAACCTCCCTTACTGGGCAGGGCTGGGGAGTGAAACAGAGGCACCTCTGAGGGCACAGGCTCTGTGATCTTAGATAAGTAAAGCAGTGGCATTCGCCCTGTGCCAGGCTGAGCTGGGTTTTAACCAGATAGCTTATTCCTCATATAATCCACATCCTAGGAGGTAAATGCATACACCTTATGCCCCCTTCTACCAAAGCTGAAACAGTTAGGGCAGACCAACAACACAAATCTCTGAGAACCGGAAAGTTTAGTTATTGCCTGGCGTGGCCCAGTACTAAATGTCACAGGGAGCTTAGACCCCAGCAGAGCACTTAACTTTCTCCCAAGTCCCTTCTTGGGCTCAGGTTATTAATCCGCAGGCATCACACTACCTCACAGTTCTCAGAATGAGATCAAGCCTCACTCTGAGGAACTCAGTGTGACTCACTTCACACCTCCCAGTTTACTAGGCACCCTGGAGGCAAAAAAAAAAAAAAAAAAAAAAAAAAAAAAAAAAAAAAAAAAAAAAAAGGAGAGTTTCAATCCCTCTTGAGACAAGGCTGCCCCGTAGAAACTCTCTCGTTCTCAGGAGAGTGCCCTCCACAGGCCAAAAGGATGCTTGCTTGCTTCCAAATGATTTAGCCATTTCCCAAGTTTACCTTTCTAAGTATATTAAACTCAAAGTTTAAGTATACATCTCCCACAGAACCAGAATACTAAATCCTCGACACTTCATGCAAAACTGCTAAATGAGCCCAGGAGGCTAGAGGCAGACGCGTTTTGGCAAAACAAACAAACAAAAAGCCCACTAGTATACTCCAGCTACCAAGACCCCTCAAAAAGGGAGCCAGAGCCTGGGTGCTCACTTACAGCCCCTGGGGAACACAGGTGCTCTTCCCTTGAGAAAGCTACGTCCAGTAATAAACTGTACTGAGGTAGACTTGAAGGTCACGGTCCAGGACCGCACGAGATCAACGCAGACGCAGAGAGAACTCTCCACGCAACCCCAGGGCGGCGCGGGAGCTGCGGAACCCGGGCCAGGGAGCCTTCTATCTGGTCTGGTCTCCTTCGCTTCCACCCAGGGTGCGATAAGCATCTCCATTCCCGGCGCCGGGCCTCTTCTCCGGGCTCTGTCACTCCCGCGGGGAACAAGCCCAGCCAGTGCGCGCCAGGACAGCCTCGACTTACCCAGCAAGGTCTCCAGGACGATTGCTCTCCACAGGCCTGGCATGACTGCGGCCTCCCGGAAAGCCTCGAGGACCGTCCCCTCGCCCCTGCGGGTTCTGCCAGATCTGCCTGCTCGGTGTCCCCGAGTGGCTCGCGGGTCTGAGGCGGCAGCGGGAGTCCTGGCAGGGTGCGGCACCTCCTCCCTGGCATACCTGCGCGCCGCCCCGCCCGACGCCACCCATGCCTTCAGCGAGGCTGAGGACGTGCCACCCTAGTGCAGCCTGAGCTCTCCAAACCTTCCACCCAACCCGAACAAAGTCTGCTGGTTCCCATCCCACCCTCTACCCCCTAAGAGAGAGCACATAGAAGATGGAGCCCCCCCACCCCGCCCCCAGAGGAAGGGAGCAACCCAAATAGGTGATGTCATCGTTTAATCTAAGTCCATGCAGAGCTGTTTGTAGAGCGCTTGCCTCCAACGCACACAACTTTGGGCTCATCCTCTGTGCTGCATAGACAGGCTGTGTTGGTGTATAGTTAAATCACCAGCATTTAGCATTTAAAAACCCAGAGAATTAGGGTGAGCAGGTTGGAGTCCCAGATGCTGGGGTTTGAGTCTGAGAAGAGAGCTGGAGACTCGCTCCTAAGCAGGGAGCAGTGTGAGCCTCCATCTTCTTCAGTCCAAGGTGACTCCACGCCTAACCCCTTATCTTTTGTTTTTTAGCTTTGGTAGTAAACACAACTCAGGAACTGTCAGCGTCATCCGGGAAACCAATGAAAGTGGAAGAACTTGTAAATAACAGAGCAGGTGAACTATGGTGGGGTGCCTAAATTTTAAGAAATAGCTCAAAAATGGTCACAAGTCCACAGCGGTCTTGAACTAAGAGTTCCTGGTCGCCTTTGAACATAGAGATAGATGGATAAATTTACAGTTTAAAACAGACCCTCTAGAACCCTATCATCCAGCATCAAGTGATTTTTTTTATTTATTTATTTATTTATTTTTTTTTTTGGTAACCTTAACAAGCCAGTTACACATGACAAAGAAAACTTTTTTCCAGCAAATGACCACAGGAAAATTAACTACCCAAGTGGGAAAGGATCAAGATGAGCCCCTACTTTACACATGTACAAAAACCAACGCATACAAGCTCTGTAGTTGTTTGAATGATAAGGTCCTCACAGGCACGGATATTTGAATACTCGGTCACCAGTGGGTGGTGCGGTTTAGAGAGACGGTATAACCTTCCCGGAGGAAGTGCGTCACTGCGGGTGGGCTTTGAGGGCTCCCAGCCTCTCCGGATATGCAGATCGCTCTCTGCTTCAAGGTTTCTGTTGAAGTTGTGTTCTCGGGGCTTTCCACACTGGCCTCCTTGCCACGAGTCCTCCTCGATGGGCTCTCACTCTGGAACTGCAAACCCAAACAAACTCTTCCTAAACTTGATGTTTTATCACAGCAACAGAAATACAACTAATACAAAGACCAAAGACTATTATCAAACCATGAATGCTTTTAAAGGAAAGGGGGCGGGGGGGGGGGGGGGGTAGATCTTCATGGTTTCAACTCTTAGGCAATGGATTCTCAGTTCTGTGACAAAAGCGTAAGAAATAAGATAGAGGAATGACACATAAACAGTTGTCCTCTGAGATTAAAAGCTTTCAGCCAGGTGCAGCAGCCGTGCCCTTGTGGGGGGAAGGTAGCTAGAGAGGCTGAAGGGAACAGCCCAGGAGCTCCGAGCCTGCCTTTGCAACAAAGCAAACCTTCATCTCAAAAATAAATAAAAATAAACCAACAACAAAAAAATGGAAATATTTTTGCTTCAAAAGACTGAAAAGACGCTGGGCGATGGTGACGCACGCCTTTAATCCCAGCACTTGGGAGGCAGAGGCAGGCAGATTTCTGAGTTCAAGGCTAGCCTGGTCTACAGAGTGAGTTCCAGGACAGCCAGGGCTACACAGAGAAACCCTGTCTCAAAAAACAAAAACAGAAACAAAAACAAAACAAAACAAAACAAAACAAACAAACCAAAAGACTAAAGAGGGCTCAGTAGATAAAGGTTCTTGCCACTAGGTTTGACAACCCGAGGCCATCTTTGGGATCCACACCATTGAAAGAGAAAACTATTAACAAGTCATTCTCTGACCGCCACACTCATGATGAGACATTGGTACTTTCTCAATCTTTCTCTCTCTCTCTCTCCCTCCCTCCCTCCCTCCTTATTCCTCTCTCTCCTTCTCTCTCACTCTCTCTCTCTCACATACATACACACCACATAAAAGTAAATATAATAAAATATCTTTGAAGAGAGTAAAGAGAGCTGAGTGTAGCATAATGATAAAACATGTCCTCAGAACACCCCATGTCCAGAGTTTAAACTCTAGCGTGTATTCACAGACACACCTGGGCAGGGGATGGATAACCAGGAAGGAAGACAATGTTTCTAAGCTATACATGTTTCAGTTGTCAGCTTCCATCTCCACTTGCTGAGATGTGTGCCCTACTTCCTCCTTCTGACTTACTGAAAGTTGTCTGTGAGTTTTCCTACTCTGGATATTTTGCATAGTTAGACTCATACAATGAGCATGTGGCCTTCCACCTCTGGCCAGAAGTCCTTGGGCAGTGTAGTGAAAATGTGATGCAGTTTTCGAAAAAGTGTTGGTAGTATTGGTTGCCTTTTTAAATTTTTCTTTCTCTCTTTTTCTTTTTCTTTTTCTTTTTTTTTTTTTTTTTCTTTTTCTTTTTTGACTAGAAAACGGACAGGGAGGATTGAATGATCCCTTTTTGCCCTTCCATTGACTTCTCATGATCCTACCCCGAGATGGCATCTCGTAGAAAGCTGGCTATCAACTCAGTGCAAGTTTTCCTCAAGTGTGTAATCTGTCCGTACGGCTGTAAATGTGTTGAATCCCAGGGCAGTGATTCTGAATGAGCCGGCTCTCTGTTACGGCACGAGGAGTTGCCAACATATGGCAAGCAAAGGCTGAATCTCTCTCCCCTGCAAACTCTGCAAACATCCACTGCCAGCGTGCTCTCAGAGTTAGCCCCACGTTCTTCTTCAGTCCTGGCTGCATTCGTAGCTGGGTCGTGAAATGTCATTCCATCCTAAAAAGAAACGAAGCTGGTACAAGCTCTAACTGAAAAGTATCCCATCACGGGACACATGTGATTGATTGCCTGGACTCATTTAGATGAACTGTCTAGAGTAAGGAATCCCGTAAAGGCAGAAAGCACTGTGGTGGTAACTGGGAAAAGGGGGGAGACCAGGAAGGAACTGCTCCAGGGGTGAGGCTTTTCCTTTAGGGGGCGTGGTAGTTTGACTATGCTTGGCATAGGGAGTGGCACTGTTAGGAGGTGTGGCCTGGTTGGAGGAGGCGTGTCACTGTGGAGGTGGGCTTTGGAGGTCTCCTCCTAGGTTCAGGCTCTACCCATTTCAGAAGAGAGCTTCCTCCTAGCTGCCTGAGGATGCCAGGCTTCTGTTTGCCTTCGGCACAAAATGTAAAACTCTCACCTCTTCCGGCGCCATGCCTGCCTGGACACTGCCGTGCTTCCTGCCATGATGATAATGGACTGAACCTCTGACCCTGCAAGCCAGCCCCAGTTAAATGTTGTCCTATATAAGAGTTGCCTCGGTCATGGTGTCTCTTCACAGCCATGAAACCCTAACTAAGACAGGGGTGATGAAAATATTTTGGAGTTCAGCTGTGGTGCCAGATACCTAGCAAATACACAAAGCCATTTGACTTCATCCTTTGAGAAGATAAACTTAATGGCATACAATTTTACCTGAGTTGAAGATGATGAGACTCCTGGTGGGCTGCCTGCATTTTAAAAGTATGAGCAGGCTGTGGCAGCACACATATGTAATCCTGGCACTTGGGAGGGGAGGCAGAAGGACAAGGAATTCAAGGTCATTCTCAGCTATGTAGTGAGTTCAAAGCCAAACTGAGAAACAGGAGCCTTTAGAACACAAAAGTTAAACCAATAACTCATGTTTAAGATGAACAAAAGAAATGAAAGAAGCTCAGTGAGCATCAATGTTAAAGATAATTACATAGGAGACATCTACTTCACACTCACCATGGCATTCCGATTTAAAAAAAAAATCAGATGCTAACATTTTGACAAGGATGGGGAGACCATGCTGGAGGGGGCAGAAAGTGGTGCAGCTACATTGGAAAACATTCTATTGGTTCCTCAAACAGTTAAATACGGACGTACTGTATGTCTCAATCATTGTACGCCAAGGTATAGGTATGGGAGAAAAGGGGCAACGTACAAAACCTATGGACAGATGTTTACAGTAGCCCCAAAGGGAAGCAGTCCAAATGCACAAGCTCTGATCATAGTGTTACATACATACAACAGAACACCATTCAGCAGTGAGAAAGTATTGCTATATACGATGGTACGGTTGAATCTTGACACAGTGTTAAGAGAAAGAAGTCAATCATAAAAAAAAAAATTGTACACTCCTGTTTATGAGAAATATCTTAAATAGGCAAACTGAGAGTGACTAAGAGTAGCTTAGAGGATACTCAGGAATATTCACATAGGCAGAGAAGGAAATGGGGTGGTGAATCCAGTTTCTCATATAACAGATGACACTTCTAAAATTAGCTTGGGACCGGTAACTTCCCAACTGTCAGGATGCTGCCAGCGCTTCCCTGCCCATGGCATGCTAAGTTCATGAATCACACGGGGTGAGAATTACATCTCCAAAACACTTCGAAGTGTTTTGGGTGGGGCTGCAGTCTGAATGCCAGGAGTCCTCCGCAAATGAAGGATGTCAGCAAAGACATCGGACCCAGCCTATTGTTTACATTTCTCACTGCTCTGGCAAACATCTGGCAAGGCAACTGAAAGGACAGAAGGAAGAGTCTACTAGGGCTCGTGATCTGAAGTTAAGGGTACAGTCCAGGACTGTGGGGAGGGGGGGGGCGGTGCTGGCGGTGGGAAAGGCCTGGCTACTACAAGGCCTTCCTTCCTGCTACACTGCATGCACAGTCAGGAAGCAGAGAGAAACAAAAGCTGGTTCCTGCTTCCCTTTCTTCTTTTTATTCAGTTCAAGAGTAGAAACACCCTCATGGACACACCTCGAGGTAGGCTTTCCTGGATGGCTCTGAAGTCAGTCCGGTTGACAACTTCCGATGTTGTCAGTTTTCAGACACTCTAAATGGAACAAAAACCACACAAGCCTTATTGAGCCCTGTGCATCTGTGCAGCGCTTTGCTAGTTCATTATAAAAGTTTCTTTTCTTAGTATCTAACTTGCTACTGTTGCTATTGGCCTTCTGTTTTAGTTCATTCTCTTTAGCACTTCCATTGCAGCTCGCCACAGGGGTGTCTGGAAACCGCAGTCCATCTGTGAGCCCAGAAACGGGAACATGAAATCTTGGTGAGCAGCTGCCCTTCTCCGCTACAAAAGTCGACTTTATAGAGACTTATTTGAAGGTTTAAATAGATGAAAAGCTAAAGGCCTTCAGTGTAGCACCGGTGGTGTTCACAGAACTCAGGATACTAGCGAGGTGGGGGGTGTCATTTGTTAAGCCGCCATGATGTTTGGCCTAATGCAGGGAAGGTCTTCGAGCCAAGTCTGGCAAGCTTAACAGCGACAT
Source organism: Montemys delectorum (assembly GCA_019843815.1). NCBI lineage: Eukaryota > Metazoa > Chordata > Mammalia > Rodentia > Muridae > Montemys > Montemys delectorum. The sequence goes on from JADRCD010212658.1 coordinate 65,148, forward strand.
CTCTGTCCTGAGAGTAGTTTAATTGCCTTCTTGAGGCTTTCTGTAATCTTGTTGGCATTCTCCCAACTGCAGATTCCACTCAGGGTACGGAGAAAGGTTTTATCATCGGCCCCCATCAGTCTCCAGAGAGAGAACAGTACCCCACTCTAGACAGTTCTCTTTCTGATTTTCCAGTCTGGTCCTTCATGGCACAAGTGGGAAAGTTCCCCAACGTTCCTGAGGCTCTCCTGTGCCCCTTTAGGGAGTAGGTGAGTTAATGTATCCATAGCGGGTTAATTATGAAGCTGCATCTAGTTTCCTTGCTAGGAAATCATATGATCAATAGAGGGCTCATATGAAGTACCTGGCTCTCCACCTATCTTATTGCTTTTTAACTACAGAGATTATAAAATGTTTATACCGAACCCACAGGATATGAGTTATTTGGATACTGATAACAGCCATGTTCAGCCTGGCCTCCACAGTGTGTGTGCGATGGTGTCAGCTTGTCATTGCAGCTACGACCTCCATTTTCATATTTATAGTTGGTTTGGCTTACATTTAAATTTCGGTGGGGTCTCTTTTTCACCCTAAACCTGTCATTGACATTCTTACATTCCCTGGAAGTGAATAAAGTCCCTGACAATCACATCAGCTGCTTCCTCTTCTCCTCGTTTGTAGAGCATGACCACGTGGAGTTCAGTCAGAACATACTGAGACTGTTTTTCGTTTTATCAGAAAACAAGGATCTCTGGCGTGACCTAACCCGGCCTGTTGTGATAAAGATCTGATCTCCTGGTGAGAACTAGAAACGCTCTTCTTTAAAGAGGTGTGGTGAGAAGAGCCACCACCTCCACCTCCACCAACACCTTCACTCATTTGGTTTATGAGACTATCCACACCGCCCATAGAAAGGGATCGGTTCCTGGTTTACAATGACTTACATCTGTGTCTCCCTGGGATCCCACAACCATCCCAGGTCAGGGGCAGCAATAGTTAGCACCATGAAGCTGGGACCTGGGTGAGAAATGAACCTCCTACTGCATGTCTCGTTGAGGTACCACACGGTTTTCCCCCCTAGTCAGTGAACCAAGGGGCTTAGGGTGCTACAAGTACACAGCACAGATCCAGCACACATCAAGACCTGGTTCTGTCTCCACTGCTGCTGAGGATAGACATGGGAGAAGCAGAAGAAGAGAGAAAGGAAAAAGAATAGAAAGGAAAAGAAGAGAAGAGAAAAGAAAAGAAAAAAAAAGAAAAAGAAAGAAAGCAGGCAAATCCATACTCAAGCCTTCCCAAACCAGGCAGCTTTGTGACTGTAGATGTGTCTGTCCTCTAAGAGGTAAAGTCCAGTGAGAGGTTTTGTAGTCACAGAGACACACCCTTAAGGTGGGTGTTGAGACCCCACCATCTCCCTTTAGCTCTCTTTCCGTTTGGCCACCTTGCATCGCACCTGTCTCCCCACAGGCCTGAAAGCAATGGCGTCCCCAGACTGTGGCTCCACCCTCAGAAACAGTGAGCTCCAACTGACCTTTTCTCTCTGTAGGTGGATTGTTTCTGATATTTGTTACAGTAACAGAAGAAAACTGACTAACTCGGGCAGCCTCTACTCAAAGAGACAGAAAATGTTTTGACAAAGAGAGTAATCTACTGCAGTTCTTTCCTACAAACTCTCCCAGTTCCTTTTGTTCTACTTCATTACTGATTGACAGCTCTTTACCCACTAGCTTGGACTGCTTTCCTTTAGTTGGCTTGAGGCTTTCTTAGTTGCTGTTTGCTTTCCTTGCTTGTCCAGTACATTGAGAGCATTTTCTCATGGCAATAAGTGATCTTTTCCCACATGATCTTTAGCAGTGTAATGATTCCACGGCATAGTAACATATAATTTACTCAGTTACCCATCCACTTTGAAATCTGTTTACACGGTTTTATTCATGGTGATTCTCAAATAAACAAACCTCCTAATTTTTTGTCACTATGCAGATTGCTCAAATTAAAATTCACGTCTCCCACCTCCACTACCAAATGAAATCAGTTCTCCTCCACATGCTGTGGAAGAAGAGGAGGATTTCCAGATAGGACACAAGTGACCCAGCTCAGAGGCCCTGAATGGATGAAGTCAGTGACCACACAGGTGCTTTGACACTCACTCAGTGATGATTTGGAAAGGACTGTAGAGGAGCGTTTCAATATCCTGTTTGATTTTGTTAAAAAAAAAAAAAAAAAGAAGAGGAAATTAAGAAAGAAAGAAAGAAAGAGAAAAAGAAAGAAAGGAAGAAAGAAAGAGAAAAAGAGAGAAAGAGAAAGGAAGAAAGAAAGAGAGAAAGAAAGAGAGAAAGGAAGAAAGAAAGAAAGAAAGAAAGAAAGAAAGAAAGAAAGAAAGAAAGAAAGAAGAAAGAGGGCGTTATTGATTCATGTGATAAAGAAGTTATCTCTGAGGCAGAAAGATCAGATGTAAAAACTGTGGGTCCTTTTGTTCTGACTGGAGTTCTCTTTAGTGAGAAGAGAGCAAAACAAGAAACAAAGGTGCCATTTCCTAAGACGTTGTCATAACAACAAAAAGGTCAGCAGCACCTGCTTTGTAGTCTGAAATGTGCGGCAGAGTTGCATCAAGTTCAGCTCCTCACCAAGACTCCACGTGTCTTAAAGAAGATGTGAGAGGCAGACTCTTTAGGAGTGGTCATCATCAGCTGATCAGAAAAGGCCTTGAAGAAGCCAGTGTACCAAAAATTGAAACTGAGACTTCTGCCAGCAAAGATGATGACATTGATGTTGATGCTGCTTAAAAGATGGATGCAACGTAGCTTAAGAGTGTAATGCTACAAAGTTGCATTCTTGGCCAGAAATGCAACATGTATGCACAAGGGTGAAAATGGCTGATCAGGATGTCGCCCGCCCTTGCTACTAAAAAGCCATTACTCTGAGTGCTCTATCATTAAGCCCAATGAGAAGTCTAGAGAGTCCATACATACCAGTGAGCAGCTATAGTTTGGTGGATACATTTGGATCACATTTACACAGTTATAAAAAAAAAAATAAAGATTTTATTTTGGTCAAAACAAATTTTTTTTTTTCATGTGTCTCCAACCACAATGTAGAACTTCTCAAAGAAGATGGCTCCTGACTCAGTCTCAGCTAACGTCACCATGATGGCATTAGTTCTGCTTAAAGGGTTTCCTTCAGTTTGTGGCTCCAGAGAGTTGGAGGTGCTTTTTGCAGCCCCTTCAGTGTAGTTATATCAGTTTCGGTCTTGGAATGTAAGACAGGAGAAACTTTCCATGAAAGACAAGGTTACTGTCTTAGTTAGGGATTCACTGCTGTGAGCAGACACCATGACCAAGGCTACTCTTATAAGGACAACATTTTTTTTTCCTTTTTTTTTTTTTTTTTTTTTTAAGAGACAGGGTTTCTCTGTGTAGCCCTGGCTGTCCTGGAACTCACTCTGTAGATCAGGCTGGCCTTGAACTCAGAAATCTGCCTGTCTCTGCCTCCCAAGTGCTGGGATTAAAGGCATGTGCCACCACTGCCCAGCAAGGACAACATTTAACTGGGGCTGGCTTATAGGTTCAGAGGTTCAGTCTAGTATCATCAAGGCAGGAGCATGGCAGCATCCAGGCAGGCATGGTGCAGGAGGAACTGAGAGTTCAACGTCTTCGTCTGAAGGCTGCTAGTGGAAGACTGACTTCTAGGCAGCTAGGGTGAGGGTCTTAAGTCCACACCCACAGTGGCCAACAAGGCCACACCTCCTAATAATGCCACTCCCTGGGTCAAGCCTATGCAAACCATCACACTCACCTAGCTACCAAACATCCAGATTGTCCTCCTCTGTCCATCAAATACAGTTGCTACTAGAAAGAAGTTTCAGACTAGCAACTACCCTGCTTAGATGACCAGGTTAATGCTGACTGTCAACTTGACCAGATCTAGAATCGCCACAGAGGCATGTCTATGAGGAAGTTTTAAATGGGTTCACTAGGGTGGGGTGACCTAACTGTGGGCTGTGCCATCCTATAGGCGGGGATGTCAGACCGAATAAAGAGGAGAAGCTTTCAGTCTTTCTCTCTTCTATGACTGCAGATGCAATTGCACCTAAGGCTCCTGTGGCCACACCTTTCCTGACATGGTGAAAATACCCTTAAGCTGTGAGCCAAAACAAACCTATCCCTCCCTCACCCTCCTTCCTTCCTTACTTCTCCCTTGCTTCCTTCTCTCCGTCCATCCTTTTTCCCTCCCTCTTTGCTTCCTTCCTTCTTTCCTTCCTTCTTTCCTTCCTTCCTTCCTTCTTTCCTTCCTTCCTTCCTTCCTTCTTTCCTTCCTTCTTTCCTTCCTTCCTTCCTTCTTTCCTTCCTTCCTTCCTTCCTTCCTTCTTTCCTTCCTTCCTTCCTTCTCTCCTTCCTTCCTTCCTTCCTTCCTTCTTTCCTTCCTTCCTTCCTTCCTTCTTTCTTTCTTTCTTTCTTTCTTCCTTT
>JADRCD010212658.1:69692-80245 GCA_019843815.1 Montemys delectorum
TTCCTTCCTTCCTTCTCTCCTTCCTTCCTTCCTTCCTTCCTTCTTTCCTTCCTTCCTTCCTTCCTTCTTTCTTTCCTTCCTTCCTTTTTTCCTTCCTTCCTTCCATCCTTCCTTCCTTCCTTCTTTCCTTCCTTCCTTCCTTCCTTCCTTCTTTCCTTCCTTCCTTCTTTCCTTCCTTCCTTCCTTCCTTCCTTCCTTCCTTCCTTCCTTCTCTCCTTGCCTCCTTAGATTGCTTCTGTTAGATGTTGTCCCTTGTCCCTGGGAAGTAACTACCACACTTGGTGTCTCCCTGAGGTCTTATGTGACTACTTCTCCCAGTGGGAGGGACCAGAGTGTGTCTGTTCCGGCTTAGGGAGCTCTGCTTTTCTCCTCCCTGTTCCTCTTCTGGATAAGAGATGGTCCTAGGGAGTGACTGAGCACTAACGGGAAGGATGCACACAGATCCTTGAGCCAGCACAAGGAAGAAAGTGAGCCTGTTTCGGGGCTGATCAAGGACTGGACAGACAGGAGGAGCGTGTGAAGCCACTGAGAAAATCAAGTTTATTCATTCCACACCAGCAAGGTCTTTCCTGATACAACCACAGCTGGTTCTCCTCTGAGGTGGAGGGCATAAAAGTTAAAAGATGGTGCTGAGGATACAGCACAGTCAGTAAGGGGCTTGCAGCGAAAGCATGAGGACTGGAGTTCGAATCCCTGGTATCCACTTAAAAGGTGGGAGCAGCAGCTTGTATCTATCATTCCAGTACTGACAAGAGGGTACAAAGACAGGATCCCGGGGGGGCCCAACGGCCACCCAGTCTTGCCTCACCCATGAACTCAGTGATTCAGTGAAAGGTTGACCGAAAAATTAATGTGGTAGTGCACACCTTTAATACCAGCACTCAGAAGGCATTGGTAAGCAGATGTCTGTGAGTTTGAGGCTAGCCTGATCTACAGATTGAATTACAGGATAGCCAGGACTACACAGTGCCAATGAGCCTTTATCTTACGTCCATTTAGGCAAAAGAAGGAAGAGAGAGATGGGGGTCGGTAGTATAGCTCAGTGGATGAAGGTGATGACAAACAAGACTGAAGGTCTGAGCCCCATCCCCAGAACCCATGCACGGAAATGAGAAAACCAACTTCAAGTTGCCCTCTGACCTTATCACATAAATAAACAAATGTAAGTATAAGAGTGCTTTTAAAGAAAGAGAATCAGGCCACAGCATGTGTCAGAGCTCCCTTCCCTGGATGGTGAGGCTGTTCCAAGTGTTTGTTCCATGAGAACTGACCAGGGAGATCCATCCAGTCTCCCCATTCAGAGAGTCCACTGCCAGATTTCCACCTGAGATTGCTTGTGAGGTCACCACATTCTGGAAACACTGGGAACATGATGTGCTATTACGTTGGAGCCTTAGAGCAAACTGTGTTTGGAACCTGGCTTGACAGGTGATTGGCTTAGGGCCATATTTCTGAAACAGTAGCTCTGTATAACCAACCAGAGTAGAAATGTTCTCTGCATGGGTGGCCGGAGGCCATGGTCACACTGCTGCCATGCCTCAGCTGGGAACATACTTCTGTGCTAGCACCAAAGCCATTGTCCCCACACTCTGTCCCTTACTGGAACTCTGTAGTCTCCCTTCTGCCTTCCCCCCTCCCTCTCTCCCTCTCCCCTCTCCCTGTTTTTTGAGGCAGGGTCTCAGTATGTACTGTCTGGCCTAGAACTCCTCATGAAGCTCTGGCTAGCCTTGAACTCGCAATCCACCTGCCTCAGCCCCCCCCCCCCCCCCCCCCCCCCCCCCCACCAAACACTGGGGTTATAGACATGTATCACCCACACCAGACATCTGGCTTCAGCAACCATTTCTGCCATCTCCTTCAGAGAGGGTCAGTCAATTGTATGACCCTGGGAAAAAGAAACCAAGACAAAATTAGAAGTGGTCGAGATTTTTAAGGCAAATATTCAGGAGAGATGTGTGGCAAAAGCAAGGACGGGGGGGGGGTGGGGGGGGGGGGGGGGTGCTTCAGCTAGAACATTGTACACCTGAACAAACTGAAGGGCCTCTGACTGTCATAACTTCTGACAGTTCTCTCCGAGGCAGAGCAGGAGAGGACTGACTTTGCTCTAGGGAGAACTCTTTGTGCCCTTTCATAGTGGCACTTTCCAAGCAGAAGGGAGACCTATGGTGAGTATCAAGTGGGAGCCAGAGGCTATAGGTGAATCTGAGTCCTGTGCATGGCTTGAAGGCACATCAAGGGCACACTGTGATGGCGGCCTCCCTGGATGCTGGGTGATGGGTGATGGAAGATGGATATCCAGAGAGCTCCCTAGTGCATGGTTGTGTGAAGCATGCACACAACGTATATGCACTAAATGAAGATTCAGAAGATGGGGCATTTCAAAATGCCTTTCTCTTGAATCAGTATCAAAAGTGTCTTTAGTTTCTGTGTTTCTCCGTCTTCAATATAAATTACTTCTGATACAAATCGCAGCCCAACAGAAACCTTTAAAAATGCAGCCAAACAACTCTCAAATATTCTTTGGCACTAAGTTGGAGGAGATCCAGCGAAAAGGACATCACAGTGAATACCTCATTTATTGTCAGAACTGTATCAGGGAATACCTGATATCTCACACAATGGAGATCCCTTGACTTAGAACCATGAGAACATTACTGGAGCAGCTAAGTCAAAAGTCAAGATTCTGTACAGCCAGACACAGTTTAGAGAGGCAGTAGTAGACTCTTGGCTCCCCGTACGGTCAAATGCAGTTGCCTCCTGAGTTCTTCAGACCTGGTGTGATGCAGTTCACAAGCAGGTGTTCTGAAGGGGCTGCTGTCTTTGTCACCAAGGCACAGGGGCTAAAGGACGGCTATCGGGACATGGATGTCTGATTCAGGAACTACGAAAGAAATCTCTCAGAACTGTTTCTCTTGTGAGCATTGTTCACGGTGTGCAGTCATTCTACCGTGACTGTACAAACACGGCCAGCACGCAGACAATATCTATTCTATGAATTCACCGTAGCTGCTCAGTGAAGCTCTGAATCAGGCTTTCCATCCACATTCACTTCCTTTTCTACTTTTAATCATAGATCTAAGTAAAAACAAAAGCAAGTGTACTGGCTGGTTTTCTGGGTCAACTTGACACAGGCTGCAGTTATCACAGAAAAGGGAGCTTCAGTTGGGGAAGTGCCTCCATGAGATCCAGCTGTGGGGCATTTTCTCAATTAGTGGGGTAGGGCCCCTTGTGGGTGGTGCCATCCCTGGGCTGGAAGTCTTGGGTTCTATAAGAGAGCAGGCTGAGCAAGCCAGGAGAAGCAAGCCAGCAAAGAACATCTCTCCATGGCCTCTGCGTCAGCTCCTGCTTCCTGACCTGCTTGAGTTCCAGTCCTGACTTCCTCTGGTGATCAACAGCCATGTAGAAATAAGCTGAATAAACCCTTTCCTCCCCAACTTGCTTCTTGGTCATGATGTTTGTGCAAGAATAAAAACCCTGACTAAGACAGCAAGCAAACGAACAAACAAAAACATTTCAAATGCTGGCCTGTAATCTTTCTAGTGATAAGTTACAGGCTTTATTTTAATCATCAAGATTTTACCAAAAACCGTGCTGCATATGCAGCCTATACTCATAGTGAAACTCGTTATGAATGCTTGCTGAAAACCAGCTGAAAGAAGTAAAACTTTATAATACACATCTTCAGTCAGAGTATTCAAGATACAGAGTGAGGCAGGAGGATCGTGAGCTCAAAGTCAGCCTGGACTACATAGTGAGTTCCAGGCTTGCCTGGGTTACGTAGTAAGACCTTTTCTCGAAAATAAATGTGTGTGTGTGTGTGTGTGTGTGTGTGTGTGTGTGTGTGTGTATTTCCCCCTGTCCCTGGGGCTGGAGAGGTGGATTAGCAGTTAAGAGCATCAGTGAACCCTGGCTCAATTCCCAACACCCACAAGGCAATTCACAACTGTCTGTAACTCCAGTTCCAGGGAATCCAACACTCTCAAACAGACAAACATATGGGCAAAACATCAACACACATAAAATAAATAAATCATTTATTTATTTGCTTGTTTGTTTGTTTGCTTGCTTGTTTATTAATTTATTTATTGCTACGGTTGCAGAGGACCCAAGTTCAGTTCCAGCACCCATTTCAAGAGGCTCATAACCACCTGTAACTCCAGCTTCAAGTGATCTGACGCCCTCTGCTGGACTCTGCTGGACCTGCACTCATACATACACATAACTATATATAGACGCACATCTACAAACATAATTTTAAAAATAAATCCATAAGATATATTCGTAGTTAAGCAGAAGAAATTTTTAAATCTCACAGAAAGAAAAATTGCCATGGCAAACTTTTTTTTTTTGATAATTTTGTAATTATATTTAAGTACAGAAAACTTAGTGTACATTTAACCCAATTTAGTGGCCAGTTCTTTAGTCTTTGCCTTTTCCAGCTTGGCAATTCAAGCCACAGACTTAGGACCAGGACGTTGCCTCCCCAGTGGTGACAGATCTTGTCATGTCTGTCATTATAATTGGTCCTAAATAGCTTCCACCAGCTTAGCCAGAGCACCCTTGTCTTCAGAGTTAACCTGTGTGAAGGCAACAGTGGTGCAGGTCTTCCTGTGGACCAGACGCCCCAGCCTAGCCTTTCCCTTGATGATGTAGTAGGGCACCCCCATCTTTAGACACAGGGCAGGCAGGAAAACCACCAGCTCAATGGGGTCTACATCATGGGCAATCACACCAGCTGAGCTTTCTTGTTCTCCTCTAAGGTGGTGACTATTGACTCCTGCTCAGAGGACAGGCGGTCTCTTAGTTGGGACGTCTCCTTTGCCAGCAGCTTTCTTCTCAGCACGGGCCAGGAGCCTTTGCTTCTTCTCCTGCTTTGCCTCTGGCCTGTGCTTGTGGGCAAGCTTAAGCCTCTGAGTAGCCGTTTGCCTGTCCAGGGCCTGGGTGAACTGGTTAATGGCAGGAGGTGCTTTGAGCCACTTACAGAGGATGCCCCTTTGCCGCTGCAGCGTCATGTAAGTGGGGCCATTTGACAAAGTGTGTGAGATCTTTTTTGGGCTGGATGTCCTGCCCAATGCCCAAGTTCTTGTGCCTCTTCTCAAACAGAGGATTGGCCTCCTGTTTCTTGACGACAGCCGAGGGGGAGGGCGGGGGGGGGCACCTTCTTCCCCTTCACCTTCTTTCCTTTGGGCGTCTTGCTCGGCTGGTGGAGAGAGCTGCCACGGCAAACTTTACTCTCAGGACCTACTTGCCCAGGACTGGTTCCTGCCTGTAGTATCTGGTTCCAATGTCAAGAAATGAGGACAAAGCACCTTTCCCTGCCCTTTCTCATCTTTGTTTCCAGTCTCCAGAAACAGCCAAGTCCCACATTATTTCTGAATGTTTAATTCCATACTAACCTTTTCTTTATTTTTAAATTTTTTGAGATTATTTATTTTTTAATCACATGAGACTTTACCCACTCTCATCCCAGTTGCCCTCATACACACATGCATACACAATATCTACTTAGATACACGTGCACACACAATATCTACTTTTTCCACTTAGTATAGGTTGTTCGGTTACCACACAAAAATGTCTTATGACATCTTGAAATTAAAATCAGTGGTATGTCAGTGCATAAAACATGCCTCCCTGTGCTGCATAGATCTGGACATTTTGAGTCTTGACTCTCTTGTACCAAGAGCATTCCAAAAAAGAACTCGCATGTGGTCAAGCATGCTTGCTGGCTTGTTTTAACTTTATGAGTCTGCAAATGTCAGCGTCTTGCCATGTGGCCTTAAGTACAATCCATTCAGAATGATAAACTTGTGGACTAGGAAAGCCCTTATCAGAATTATTCATTGCCAGCTTTGGCTAAGGTGTAATTCCAGCTCCCAGGGATCTGACACCCTCTTCTGGCCTCTGAGTGCCTGCACTCTCATGTGCAAATAACTACACACAGATATACACACTCATATTTAAAACAGAATCTAAAAAAAAGATATTGTGAGTCTACCATGGGCTGTGTGCAAAGTATATAAGCCCTAAGTCTCTAGTTGCTAGAATGTCCCCTCCTCGTGAGAAATTCTAGGACATTAATTGCCTAGATTAATTTGGTTCTCTGTGTCTGACACCCAGTCTCTGCACCAAGGGAGAAATACAGAAGAATCGAGTAGGTGATGAACAAGAACTTAGCCCTTTGGGCTAGGGAGATGGTTCAGTAAACTTGAGTTTGGATCCCAGTGTGAGTTACTTTTTTCTTGCTGTGAAGAGACACCATGATAAATGAATGAATGAATCTTTCCATCGGGGGCTTGCTTACAGTTTCAGAGGGTGAGTCCATGATCATTGGGGTGTGAAGGACAGCAGCCGACAGGCAGGCATGGTGCTGGAGAAAGAACTGGAGCTTCTGGCCCTTTGTTCCTCAAGCGCTGGGCAGAGAGTGAGAAATTGGCCTGGACTGGGCCCATTCCTCGTGACCATACCTCCTCCCAAAACAGTTCTGTCAACTGTTGGCCAAACATTCAAATGAATGGACAGGAGTCATTCAAATCGCAAACTCCAGCACCTGAGTAAAAAGCCAAGCACAGCTGCACTGCACGGAAACCCTAAGTGTTGGGGAGGCAGAGACAAGAGAGTCCAAGTTTTGCTGGCCAAGCAGGCTGGCTGAATAAGAGAACTCCAGGTTCTGTGTGAGGCGCTTTCTCGAAAAATCAGGAGGAGATGGGGTGACAAGATGACTCAATCAGCTAAAAGGGTATTTACTGAGCAGACCTGACCACCTGAGTTTGAGTTTCCCTGGGGCCCACAAAAAGGTGACAAGAGAGAGCCCAGCTCCACAAAATTATCCTCTGACCTCCACATGGGCTCCATGGGACATGAGCACACGAGAGCGCACGTGCGAGCACACACACACACACACACACACACACACTCCATGCAGATACATACAATAATAAAAATAAAGTTTGAAAAAGTAAAGAAAGGTACACATCATTGACCTTTGCCCTCCACATGCACATGCAGAGATACATACAATGCACACTCATGCATGCATGCACACGCACATGCACACAAACTTAGTCCTTAATGACATCTAAAGGTTGACTGGGACACGAGGCTTAGATAAACAACAAGGGTGTCTGAGTGCAACCCTAGGCCGACACCACCAGTAGCCCCTGTCCTAGAAAACCTCTGGTCCCAGCTGCTGCCTGCATCCACAGAGCTCTTGCACACTGATGCTGTGGACAGAACTAGAAGGGGAAGGTGGTAGATAAAGCAGATCAGCAACTCCTTCCCAAGCCATCAGCTCATCCCAGGGGAGCCTTAGGGAAGGTAAATCTGAAGGCCAGAAGCACTTGCCAGTCAGTGGGTACTGAGCATTCTGTGACACCAGGGAACCAGGGCCAGCTGCCACACGAGGCTGATTAAAGGGGAGGAGCTCTGACTATCCCAACTGCTCCAGTGTGAGGGTGGATCACCTCATTCCAGCCAACTCCTTTGCTCTGCTTCCCCAGTCCTAGGTGTGCTATCCTGGAGATGCTGGAGGAAGAAGACAGAATGCCATGGCAGAGGGAATCCAGGCACACTTTTCTCCAGAGCTCTGAGATGCAAAGCAGGCTCCTTTGGGGCAGGGATGGATTTGCATAAGAACCCAGGAATTTCTTTGAGAAGAGGAGGGTGGAGAACAACCCGTTTTTAGGGAGCTGAAGACTCAGAACTGGCCGGTGGCAATGTAGTATTTTCTAGAAGACGATGACATTTGGGAATATGGAGCAGATCATAACAAAAGAAAGCCTTTTTATTTAAAAACAAATAAATAAATAGAAGGTGGCAAGCTTTCAACATGAAGTTCCATGACACCCTGATATTTGTGCCCACGAATACATGCATGCAATATTAATTTAAGAGTACTAACTCAGTGAGGACGACCACAGAGCAGGCTGCGAGGAAACTGTAAGCCAGAACCGAAGAGTGTAAGGTTCTAGGTCAGTTAGTCACATACAAGGAGCCAGATGCAGCGGCAGATTCCTGTGACCCAGCATCTGTAAGACTGATATGAAGCCTGGCAGTTCAAAGCTAGCCTGGGCTACATAGTAAGACTCCCTCTCGAACAAAACCAAACGTAGTCTGAACGAGAGTAGCGGTCATGCTGCGACAGAGCAAGTCCTTAAACCATCCAGCTAAGACCTAAGCTGTCCAGACTTCCCAAGGCAGTAGTAGACATATTAAAATGATCACATGGGTTACAAGGAATCCTAACAAGCTTGTGTCTTCTTAAAGCTGTGCTGTGATCTCGCCTGGCTTCCATTTAGGGCACTGGTTCTCAACCTTCCTAACGCTCTGACTCACAATATGGTTCCTCATGTTGGGGTGACCCTCAACCATAAAATTACTTTTCTTGCCACTTCATAAGGATGATTTTGCTAGTGTTATGAATCGTAATGTAAATACATTTTTGATGGCCCTAGGTGACCACTGTGAAAGGGTCCTTCGACCCCCAAAGGGTCATGACCCACAGGTTAAGAACTGCTGGTGTACAGTATGCACCATTTATAAAGTCTATAGTGTTGGGTTTAAATCACACCTTAGAAATTTCCTAGTTGTTTCATTCATAAGATGCCCCAGGCTTCCTGGTGCACCCAAGGTCAAATCACTACGGGAGCAAAACTACACCAGTTTCTTATTTTCTAGTTCATACTTTGGAATGTGCATTCAGAATTTTTTTTTTTAATCCTGAGTTCTCTCTGTGTGTCAAGTTGCCTTTCCATTCCTCAGTGTACATGAAAGAATTTTCCATACAGACAGAAAGAATGGGATACTAGCTGCCCCCCAAACCCTGGCACTTCCTGGGGAACAGAGAAACTGTAATGAGCTGTGACAGATCTCCCGTGGTGTGAAAGACCCTTGTGGGGGCCCCAGCAATGTGTTCACATGACCACACATTTCCATGGGCTTTTCAAAACTGAGATATTCTCACCACAGTTGGTTCAGACAGCAGCTGCTCTTTGCATGCCCTGATGACAAGGTCGGTGGAGTAACTGCAGACAGTGCTGGGATTCTGAGAAGAAGAACTTGATTGAAGCATGCTTTAACTGTAACTTGGAAATATTGCGGGAGGGACAGAAGTAAAGTTAGAAGCCACAAATATTCCTTCTCACCATTTTACTTAAGAGCTGAGTTTTTTTTTTTTTTTTTTTTGTTAAAAAAAAAAAACCACAGTGGGACATGAAGCAACTGATTACTATGAATTAAGGCAAGAGGGTCAGGAGAAATTAGCCTGACATTAAGGAGCAGATTGTAAATGAAAGATTTCAGATATTGCCCAAAGGCATTAATTAACCAAGAAGAAAATAAATTCCAACTAGAGGTAACACATAGATTTTTTTTGACTGTTTGATAATCCCATTAGTGCTGAAGCATGAATCATGAGAACACCGAGAGGATATTTAAATTTCATGTTAATTTTATATGGCTCAGTGGAGCCTGCCAGCCTGACAACCCAGGGCCAATAAGGTAGAAGGAGTTGACTCCCAGCCAGGCCGCGGTGGCACACGTCTTTAATCCTAGCACTTGGGAGGCAGAGGCAGGTGGATTTCTGAGTTCGAGGCCAGCCTGGTCTACAGAGTGAGTTCCAAGACAGCCAGGGCTCTACAGAGAAACTCTGTCTCAAAAAACCAAAACCAAAACCAAAAACAAAAAAAAAAGAAGGAATCGACTCCCACTAGCTGTCCTCTGACCTCTGCAGGCACACTGTGATGTGTTGACCCCCACACATGCACTCTGTCCCGGCCCCAGAGTTTAAATAAATAAATAAAACTATTATTAAAAAATAATACTACATAAATTTTACCACAAGATACACATTGTCATGGACTGGCTGATGAATTAGTGTTCAAGATTAATTCTTGCACAAGGAGACCAGGTAACATCCTGGAGTCTTACATTGATGACTGCCGTGTGCCCAGATTTGACCACAAACCTCCAAATAGACATGCTATCAATGAACCATTAATCTGGGAGAAGAGATTCTTTTTAACTCTAAATGGAAAGAAGTATTGATGAACCAGAACAGAAGAAAGTCTAAATTGATGGACTGCTTATTTTTGCTATAAAAAATATTGCCGAATCTCTTTTTGAAGATTTCTCTTATTTTTAATTGTGTGTATATGTGTGAGTACCAGCAGGGGGCACTATCGGTCTCCTGGAGCTGCAGTTACAGGTAATTAGAAGCTGCCCAACATGGATTCTGAGAACTGAGCCATCTCTCCAGCCCTCATATCAGTTTTTAAATAGCGAGAAAGAATTTTTAATATGGAGGGGTGCTAGAAGAGATGGGTGGGACAGCTGGTTACTTGTTAAATGGTCTCTGTGCTGTGAACTATTTGTTATCAGTCTTTGGAAATGTGGAATTTACTGTAGTTCCTTTTCTTATGCTAAAATGTTTTCTCCACACCAGTTTTCCAGTATGTGAATGTCTCTGTGTGTGTGTGTGTGTGTGTGTGTGTGTGTGTGTGTGTGTGTGAGAGAGAGAGAGAGAGAGAGAGAGAGAGAGAGAGAGAGAGAGAGAG
>JADRCD010212659.1:12566-24152 GCA_019843815.1 Montemys delectorum
TATAGCTCTGGCTGTCCTGGAACTCACTCTGTAGACCAGGCTGGCCTCAAACTCAGATTAAAGGCACGCCGGGCGGTGCTGGCACACACCTTTGATCACAGCGCTTGGGAGGCAGAGGTAGGCAGATTTCTGAGTTCGAAGCCAGCCTGGTCTACAGAGTGAGTTCCAGGACAGCCAGGGCTACACAGAGAAACCCTGTCTTGAAAAACCAAAAAAAAGAAAAAAGAAAAAGAAGGTTTAAATGTCTTTGGAAACTACAGCTTTAAAAATATCATGTGGAAATACTGTTTTGGGATTCACAGTCCAAATAAGTCATTTTTTTTGGTTTGGGTTGGTTTTGGTTTTTCCTTGCTCCTACAGATTTAATAACATTGTAGGGACATATAACTTCTGGCCTTCTGGCATGGATTAGACGCCAAGGGACTTAACCTAAACTAAAAATGGAAATGGACACACTAATGTATTACATTATTAAACTGCTTAACAGCCAAGCTGTCCAATCTTCCTAGAAGGCACAAAGCAGAGCTAATAAATACTGGTCTTCCTCATCGTCCTCAAGAATTCTTCCTCGTTTATTTCTCTATCCCCATACCCATCAGCTTCATCAAGCATTTCCAGTAACTAATCTTCAGTTAAGTTTTCCCCTAGCTCCTCGGTGCTGTAGCACTTTCTCTTCCAATCACATTAGGGCAGTGACAGGCCTGTGACTGGACAGGAATAGAGAGGTGGAGCTAGAGTTGGAGGAGGAAAAAGGTTAGAGGAGCAGGAAGGAGGTCATGATCTTGGAGGCAGACGATGAGGACGAGCCAGACCCCACGAGGTTATACAACCGAACAACAGTTTTTACAAAGTAGATTAACTGGGTTAGAATATTGTCTTTATTATTTGGTTCCGAAATTATTGTATTGGCATCTTGTAAATTGTGATTTTATTATTATATAAATCTGAATTGGATATTAAGACCTTAAGAGTCATGCTTTACTTACCGGGTCTTAGGGGCTATTTAGATGAATGATTGGGGGTGTGTGTAAAGAGTTGCATGCGAGCGAGGTGTAGCTTGCTGGGAGAAGATAACAAAAAACCTCCGGAACTTAGTATTGAGGCAGAACGGTATCTGCACAAGAACATGGCCCAGCAGGAAGGTGAGTTTGCAGGGTAGATTCGTTTTTTATAACCCGCAATACCCTGCCAATCCTTGATGCTATAGTGATATGCTTCTAATAGCACCATTATCAAACAACTCACATCTTCAGTATTTCTCCCTTCTCATTTTTTTCACTTATTTTTACACTCATAATGGCAAAAAAAAAAAAAAACTTCAAAACCAATGGTGCCAAGCCTTCCTTGTCAATTTCAGTTATCATTTGTTTAACTTCTTTCTCTGGCTCAAATCACAAGGCCTGCAATGCAATCTTCAATTCTTTCAGGTCTATTGTTCCAGACCCATCAACATCAAATAAGTCAAAGGCCTCTTTAATTTCTTGCTTTTGGGTGTCATTCAATTCAACTTTTTCTGCTTTTTCTTCTTCCATTGGTCTAAAGATATGCAATGGCTGGATGCCATGTCCCCTACTGGCACCCCTGCCCTTGTCGTGCAACAGCCTGGTTTCTAATGTCACTGTCCAGAAATGGAATCGGTACCCAGAGAGGTAGGTAATTGCATAATTATTATTACTAATATTTTTATTTTACTTTAAGTGTATGAATGTTTTATCTGCTTGTATCTAAGTGTGCTTTATGTGTGTCTGGTGTCCTAGGAGGTGTGGGATCCCTAGGAACTTGAGTTAAGGATGGTGGGTGTTAGAAACCAAATTCAGGTCCTCTACAAGAGCAACAAGTGCTCTTAACCACTGAGCTATCTCTCCAGCACCAGAAATGCTAATTCTAGGGATATGGTTTACAAGATCTAACTAAAATACCTCATAGAAACAGAAACTTAAAAAGAGAAAAGAAAAGAAAAAAGTACTCAAAAAGAAAAAGAAAAAGAAATCAAATCTCAAGGCAGCAGAGCCTAACTCCTCGCTCTTTAAAGCTAAACTGCACACAGTAACTTTCTTTCACAGGAGATACTTTAGTGGAGTGGGAGTCCACACCTGAAATCTCAGTACTCCAGGGACAAAAGCCAGGGAGCCAGAGTTCAAGGCCTAAAATGAGAGTTAATCTCGTAAAAGCTAAACCTACTAAATAACAACAAACCAACAACAACAACAATAACACAAAAACAAAACAAAACAAAAACATAGTATCAGTGTAATTGTGAGAAAAATCTCAGGTGAATTCTAACGAGAAACTAATTCTCTCACACCTGGCCAGGGCTCTTCAAAATACTTAAGATGCCACAAACAAGGAAAATCTAAGAAACTATTTTTTATTTGTACTCAAGAACTTAGGTTGAGCCAGGCGGTGGTGGTGCAGCCTTTAATCCCAGCACTTGGGAAGCAGAGGCAGGCAGATTTCTGAGTTCGAGGCCAGCCTGGTCTACAGAGTGAGTTCCAGGGCTAAACAGAAAAACCCTGTCTCGAAAAAAACAAAAACAAACAAAAACAAAAACAAAAAAAGCAAAATGGGGGTTAAGGATGCATCTCAGTGATACAACACTTGCCCAGCATACTCAGGAGCCTAAATCAATCTCTAGTACCATGTGGCTAGAGGGAAGAGGGAAGGCCAGGCATGATGGCATTTACCTATAGTTCCAGCACTTAGGTTGAGGCAGGGTTGCTGTAAATTAGCCAGGGCAACATACATAGGAGAACCAGGCAGTCAGGGCTACATAGCAAGACACTGTCTCAGAAGAACAATAAAAAAGTTATTTTGTTTCTTAAATGAAGAAACTCTTAACAGCTTAGATTCATCAATAACACAACAATTAATTGTGGTGACACACACCTGTAACTTCAGACAGCACTTGGAAAGTAGAAGAGTTTAAGCCAAGCCCCAAGTACTTAATACATTTTGAGGCCACTCTGGGTTACATGATAGTCTTTTTAAAATATAAATAAAAATTCAGCCAGGCAGTCAGTGGTGGTGTCAAATCTTTGATCTCAGCACTCAAGAGGTAGACTGAGCAGATCTCTGAGTTCAAGGCCAGCCCCTTCTACAGAGTAATTCCTGGACAGCCAGGACTACATAGAGAGATCTCGTCTCAAAAACAGAAGACAGACAAACAGATAAAAACTGACTAAAATTTGCTGGTTATTTTCAAATAAAGTATTCAAGGTTTTTCTCCTCAAACTTTTTTTGTTGTGTTTATGTGAAAACAAAGGCACAGGCTGGAAAGATGGCTCAATAGTTAAGAGCACTGGCTGCTTGCTCTTTCAGAGTTCCTGAGTTCAATTCCCAGCAACCACATGGTGGCTCACAACCATCTGTAGTGGAATCCGGTGCTCTCTTCTGGTGTGTCTGCAGACAGCTACAGTGTACTCATATAAATGAAATAAATAAATCTAAAAAAAAAAGAAAAAACAAAACAAAGATACATACAGTGAAACAGGAAAGTAATGAAAAAAAAAATCACTCTGGCTTTCTCTAAAGATTCTAAATATAAATTCTTACCCCCTCCTCTTTGCGTCAACCCAGGCTTGGTCTCTGTTATCTTTCTCAGGATCATACAGCAGCTCATCGTTTGTTGGAATCCTGTGTTGTTTCTTCTTCTTTTTCTTGGTCACTTGGTTAGTTTTAGAAAGGTTAAGAATATGGATCAGTATCATGTCTAAAGTTTACACTTCTTTAATATACAATGACTCTCCTGTTTCCCATACTATCTATTTATACTTTTTACATTATCTTTTTAAAAATTGCCTAAATGAGCCGGGCGGTGGTGGCGCACGCCTTTAATCCCAGCACTTGGGAGGCAGAGGCAGGTGCTTTTCTGAGTTCAAGGCCAGCCTGGTCTACATAGAGTTCCAGGACAGCCAGGGCTACAGAGAGAAACCTTGTCTTGAAAATTAATTAATTAATTAATTAAAATAAAAAGAAGAAGTAGTTGCCTAAATGGGAGAGAGTGATGGGGAGGTGGGCAGTGAGCCAAATATAAAGTGAGTAAGTAAAAAATTAAAGTAAAAAAAAAAAAAAAAAAAAAAGAAAGAAAAGAGCCTAAAGCCTTTCTTTAGCAGTCCCCAAACTTGGAAGGTTGAAGCAGGAGAACTGCCATGTCTGGGCTAAGCAGTGAGTCCTAGAGTACTCTGACAACAAAAGTAAAACCCTATCCCCCAAAACAATGCATAAATCAAATAAAAGGAAGCTATTCTTCAAATAAGAGTCCTATCCAACTAAGACACTAAAACAAAAGATGAAGGAGGCCAAAGGGCTAAGTTCAAATAATAAAAATTCAGTCTCACAAACCTCACTTAAAACCAACTGGGCATGGTGACTCATGTCTGTAATCCCAGTACCTGATAGAGGCAGTCGGATCATGAGCTCAAGGTCATCCTTGGCTACATACCAAGTTAGAGACCAGCTTAGCCTATATGAGACCTTGTCAAGAACAGAAGGGAGGAGGGTGAGATTGCTCATTGCCACAAGTCTGACAATCTGAGTTCAATCCCTGGGACTCACATGATGGCAAAAGAGAAATGAGTCTCATAAATTGTCTTTTACAGCCATATGTGAGCTGTAGAATGAGCTTCCATAAATATACATACAGAATAGTTTTTTAATTAAGAAAAAAAACAATGCTAAGAATGTGATTTGGGTCTCGTGTAGCCAGAGCTGGCCTCAACTCACTATGTAGCCTAGGATAATTCTATGCTTCTGATACCCAGACTTCACTTCCCAAGTACTGGATTACAGGTGTGTGCCACTGCACCCAGGTCTACCCACTACTGGGGATCACATCTGGGCTTTGTATATACCAGGCAAGCAATTCTATAAACTGAGCTCCATCTTCATCCCATGAACTACTTTTCACATATAAAATCACAAGTTTTCAAACATAAGTCAGTACTAAAGCAGACAATGGTGGCTCACACCTGCAGTCCGAACACTTGCAAAGCAGAAGCATGAGAACTGCTGTGAATGAGAGGTCACTACGTGCTGCAGAGTAAGTTTCCAGTCAGACAGGGCTACACTCTGAGACCATCTCTCAAATAAACACTAAAATCAGAACAAAAAAAATTTAAAAACCAAATGCTAATTCTTTTAAGGTTTATTTTACATATATGAGTGTTTTACCTGAATGTATGTTAAGTACACTGCATGAATGCCTAGTGCTTGCTGAAGCCAACATAGGGACCCCGGTCCTCTGCAACTCTGTATGGATAGCTGTAAGGGGCAATGTGAGTTCTGGAAACTGAACCCAGACCCTCTGCAAAAGTAGCAGGTGCTCTTATCCTCTGGGCCATCGCTCTAGCCCAGGGGTTCTCAACCTGTGGGTTATGACCCCTTTGGAGGTTGAAGGACCCTTTCATAAGGGTCACTAATGGCCATCAGAAAACACATTTACATTACAATTCATAACAGTAGCAAAATTAGTTATGAAGTAGCAACAAAAATAAATTTTACGCCTGGTGGTGGCGGTGAACGCCTTTAATCTCAGCACTTAGGAAGCAGAGGGAGGCAGAGATTTCGAGGCCAGCCTGGTCTACAGAGTGAGTTCCAGGACAGCCAGGGCTATACAGAGAAACCCTGTCTCTAAAAACCAAAATTAAATAAATAAATAAATAAATTTTACAACATGAGGAACTGTATTAAGGCACCTCAGTATTTTCCTGAGAACCATTGCTGTAGCCCCTTATCTAACATTAAGGACCCAGAATATTTAAAACAAAACAAAGAAGTAGACTTTAGAGTGGAGAGATGGCTCAGTGGTTAAGAGCACTGGCTGCTCTGCCAGAGGTCCTGAGTTCAATCCCCAGCAACACTATGGTGGTTTATAATGGTCACAAACCTTTAATCCCAGGCAGGTAGATTTCTGAGTTCAAGGCCAGCCTGGTCTACAGAGTCAGTTGCAGGACAGCCAAGGGCTACAGAGAAACCCTGTCTTCTAAAAAGGGAGAAAAAGTGGGGCAGTGGTGGAGCACGCCTTTAATCTCAGCACTTGGGAGGCAGAGGGAGGCAGAGATTTCGAGGCCAGCCTGGTCTACAGAGTGAGTTCCAGGACAGCCAGAGCTACACAGAGAAACCCTGACTCGAAAAACCAAAAAATTAAATAAATAAATAAATAAAGGGAGATAAAGAATAGATAGATACATATACATATTTCCAGACAGATGTGGCAGTGCATACCTTTAATTCAGTGGCTCTCGACCTTCCTAATGATGTAACCCTTTTTTTCCATTAATTAATTTATTCACTTTACGTCCCAGTCACAGCCCCTTTGTTCCAGTCCCCCCATCACATAGCCCCTCTCATGATGTAACCCTTTAATATTCCTCATGTTGTGGTAACCCCCAGTCATAAAATTATTTCATTGCTATTTCATAACTATAATTTTGCTGTTATGAATCATAATGTAAATATGATATACAGGATGTGTTTTCATTGTTACAAACTGAACATAATGCAAGTATTGTAATTAACCACAAAAAGAATATATAGTTATATACTAAAAAATATTTCTTTCTTTTTTTTTTTTTTTAATTTTTCTTTATTTTATATATGTGAGTGAGTACACTATCACTGTCTTCAGACGAACCAGAAAAGGGCATCAGATCCCATTACAGATGGTTGTAACCCACCATGTGATTGCTGGGAATTGAACTCAGGATCTCTGGAAGAGCAGTCAGTGCTCTTAACCACTAAGCCATCTTTCCAGCCCCTAAAATATTTACTTCTAAGTACAAATAAAATTTTGTCTTCAAGCATGGTGTAGCATGGGAACAGTGCATTTTTGGGACAGTATTCATAAAAAGCCAGTATGTCAGTGTGAAGGTTGAAATTGCTTCTTTTGCTGGGATTGGTAGGGAGGTGGCTCATACCTTTAATCCCAGCATTCAGGAGACAGAGGCAGGCAGATCTCTGAGTTCAAAGCCAGTCTAGGGCTAGTGAGGTGGCTTAGAGGGTAAGAGCACTGATTGCTTTTCCGAAGGTCCTGAGTTCAAATCCCAGCAATCACCCATAATGAGAACTGATGCCCTCTTCTGGCACTCCTGAAGACAGCTACAGTGTATTTATGTATAATAATAAATAAATCTTAAGGGGGAGGGGAGAGGGAACAGGGGTTTGTTTTAGTTTTTGGTTATTTTTTTTTTTTTTTTTTATTTTGGAGGGGAACCTGGGAAAGGAGATACTGTAAATAAAGAAAATATCTAATAAATAAATTAATCTTTTTTAAAAAGGCAGTCTGGTCCAAGAGAGTCAAGGCTACACAGAGAAACTCTGTCACCAAGGGGCGAGAAAAGAAAGTGCTTCTTTCTCATCATCTCCCACAAGTCTATTCCTGTATTTAGACTTACTTGACAATCAACAAGCTGGAAAACCTTGTTGCACAAAGGTATGTTGCGGGAAATGGAAGAAGGCACAGCATGGTCTGAGACAGAACAGGATATGACTGTAAACACCTGATCCAGAATTCTGTAACTGGCACTGCAGAGAAATCAGATCTCACTGCCTTGCTGAGTAAGTTTAATGTCTCTTGTGCCGTCTCAGGAACATCTTCAACTTATTGTGAATGGGCTTCTAGCAAGTGCAAATGGGGCATTGGGTAGATCTGAAAACTATGATGAAATGGTGTCTGCAGGCATGTACAAGTATCCTTTTACAGAAATTATCATCCTACCCCTTTTGACTGGTTCAATGTCATATTCCTCAAAGAAAGCAGGGAAGGTACAGTACACGACATGAAAATTTTATTTTCATCCAATTTCTTTGCCAAAGCTGAAGTTTCATTTAGAATGACTGGATATTTTCAGACAAATTGAGTCATGTTGCATTTGGTCCTTGCAACAGTGATAATTTTAACTCATTCAAAATGGCAAAGATGGCAACTGAGTAAGCTATTTTCTACAATTCACTCTTATCACTGAAAACTGCAATCTTGCTTTCTGGTTAGAAAACATCTTGAGTCCATCATGAAACTTTTCCTCTTGACAACTTTCCTTCAGTGTCAATTAGCAGAGCCTTGTTCAGTGCATCCAACTCTTTGAACAGCCGTACAAACAGTTGACTGTTTAAGGCGCTCGCTCACCTTTACAAAACTGACAGAACTAAAGATGCTCTTGTTTACTTCTTATAACTCTTGTGGCAGCATCTTTACTGCTAGCATATGTGATGAATCATACAAAGTTGTGATGACTTTTGGTGACTCGTTCAGTAAGAAATGTTGAAATCTGGATCACCATCCTAGCATAGCTGAAGCACCCTTTCCTAAGAGATCTTACACTCTTTCAGAAATGAACCAATGTGTCCAACACATCTCCTTTAGAAGTTGTTTCCAGAGGTTTGCAGAAACACTTATCTTTAAAATTGTCATTACTATATTTCACATAATCCATTAACTGTGAACAGTTTGCAACATCTGTAGATTCATCAAACTGGATACTAAACATTGGAAGTGGCACAGACCTAATTTCCTGGGTTACCTGATCAAGAATATCAACAGACATGTCATGTAGTCTGTAGAGAGCCACGCCCAAGCTGGCAATCGCCATTACAAGATGGCACCGGCATCTGGTGTCTTCTCCCTGTATACAAGTAGTCTGCGCATGTGCTAAGGGCCAGAGCGCGCCAAGTCACAGCCTATCCCGGGGCGTCACATGAGGTAATGAGCAAACAGCCAATCAGAAATGAACACGCTGCTCCAGGGTATATATATAAGCAGTGCCTTTTCGGGGCTTGGGGTCTTCCTCTTAAAGACGCAATAAACGCTTGCTGCAGAAGGATCCTGGTGTCCGCGTGCGTTCTTACTGGCGAGACGATTGCGTGGATTACAGTAGTCTTCTTGGACAGTGTCATTAGAGAAGGATATTGCATTCAACTGTGTTACAAATTTGTCTCTGATCATAGCTTGAATAACAGCAACAGTAAAAACTCAGCAATGATGTGAGGTTTTACAGCTCGGGCAATTCCGAGTGCCACCAAATATGAATCTTCAATGGCTGCTACACTTTGTGGTACTCACCACCAGAGTCAAGCCTGGCCTTTTTGAAATGTATTTTGTTCTTGTTTTTTTGGATAGAGTTTGTCTAGCCTTGTGTCTTAGTTAAGGTTTCCATTCCTATGAAGAAACACCAGAACCAAGGCAACTCTTAACAAGAAAAATGTTTAGCTGGGGCTGAGCAGTTTCAGAGGTTCAGTCCATTATCATCATGGCAGGAAGCATGGAGACATGCAGGTAGACACAGTGCTGGAGAAGGAGCTGAGAGCTCTGCATCTAGATCCAAAGCCAGAAGACTCTCTTCCTCAGGGGATGGAGCTTGAGCACTAAGAGCCCTCAGTGCCCACCCTCACAGGGACATACTTCCTCTAACAAGGCCACACCTCCTAACAGTGCCACTCCCTGGGTCAAACATATTCAAACCACCACCTTGGCTGTCCTAAAACTTGCTCTGTAGACCAGGCTGGCCTCAAACTCAGAGATACACCTGCCTCTGCCTCCCAAGTGCTGGGATTAAAGGCGTGCGCCACCACCAACTGGCTAGGTCAGGCTTTCTTGGGTCTATCACTTTGCTTCTAAAATAGTTGGTATTCTTGCAGCAGCAAAGCTCTGATACTTGCTATAACAATGTTGTTTCAGTTTATTGGTTTGTTTGGTCTCATAGATTCTGCTGCTAGAATTTTACAACAAATAACACATTGTGATTTTTCAACTCCTGTTGTAATTATTAAGGTAAAAAAACCATACTGTAAAAAAAATCCTTGCTATATTTTCTTAATGTTTTCTCTACATGGTCCATTGTCATAGGATAGTTTTTTAATGAAAATAATATATAATAATAGCTTTATATAAAAGATACGTCACAGTTTAGTCAATACAGTTCTTTTAAGTTTCCTATGATTTACCATTCCAGTTTTTTTTAAACATACCTGTTACTATCAAAAAGGACCAATAATCAAATCAACCACAGCTGAATATAAAGACCAATCAGCCCAGATAAAGGTCCCATGGTACAGCTTTAGTTTTTTGGGGGGGGTTTTAGTGTGTTTTTGGGGGGCGGGATTTGTTTTTATTTTGTTGTTGTTGTTGTTTTTGTAGTAGTTGCTGATTTTGCAGTACATGGTTTTACATTTACCCAGTAATTATAATTCATGAAGTGTCATTTTACCTCCAACACTGCTGCTTTCTACACATGTACACCTGATCCACATAAGTACATTATGGTGCCAAACCTGTCACATACACCTGTATCTGTTATAAGGGTGTATATAATGGAGTTGGCTGGATGTCTTTCTTCACACCAGGAAATCGTATATGGCCTGACCTAACCATAACCTTAACCCTAACCTATATGGATAGAAGAGTGGTGTCTCAATTCCTAAGACCACAGGAATTATGTGTTTTCTGATGGTCTTAGGTGACCCCTGTGAAAGGGTAGTTCTACCCCCATATGGGTCACAACCCACATATTGAGAGCTGTTATTGTAAATGAATGCACACAGCTGCATCCCTTGCCTTTCTTACTAATCAATCCTGTTGTGCCCCTGACCCACCTTCCCAAGAGACATCAATAGCATACAATTTCTTTCTTTTTGAGACAGAGCCTTACCGTGCAGCTCTGGCTGGCCTTAAACTTGCTATATAAACCAGGCCAGCCCCAAACTCAAAGTTCTGTCTGCCTCTGCCCTCCTGAGTGGCGAGATTAAGGTGTGTGCCACCAAACTTGGCTTAAGCTATAGTTACTTAAAAATAAAATTAAGAAAGGGGCTGGAAAAATGGCTTAGCAGTTCAGAGCATTGACCACTCTTTCAGAGGACCTAGGCTTGGTTTCCAGCATCTACATAGTGTCTCACAAACATCTATGACTCCATTTCCAGGAAATCCAATACCCTATCCTGTTCTCTGAGGGCACCAGGCATGCACATGGTGCATAGATTGATATACATGCAGGCAAAACACCCATTAACATAAATAAAATTTTTAAATATAAAAGTGAGGGAAAATCTAATACCAAATAACCATTAAGGCAGATATTACTCATAAAATACATCTGCTAAGCAAAATGTTACTCACCTGCTTTGTCTTCATCCTCAGAATCAGAATCAAAATATATCTCATCATAGTACTTTGTTGTAACTCCTCCCACTCTGGCAACTCCTGAGGAAGACCCTACCAAACCAGAAGTGAAGTTTACAATCTAAACCACATATGATCCATAAGAAAAAAAAGCCTCCACACAAATTTCCATCACTTCAAATAGTAGTAACTTACTCACAATCTCATTTGTACAGTAAAGTATTTTTACAGCAGTGACCTACTTGATTTCGGTGCCCTATGCAACTATAGGAAATTATTCCTTGATGAGTTTTCCAAATTAGAGAAAAATCATTCTTTCTCCTTTCTCACAAATCTAATTAAAGTTTAAATGTCATATTTCCAGGTTTCCAGCATACATATTATGCTTTTATCTTGAGGGATAAGAAAGGGATATCTTGATCAAGGAACATTAGGCAAGGCGATGAGCCAAGAATATACTTCCTCTCTCTCCAACTTAT
>JADRCD010212660.1:0-14165 GCA_019843815.1 Montemys delectorum
AAAAAAAAAAAAAACCCAGAGATCCCAAAGTACAGCCATAACTGATTTTTTACAAAAGGGTTTTTTTAAAAAATACAATGGAAAAAAATACTTGCTGTAAAAATGCTGCTGGGAAGGCTGGAGATCATGGTGGAGGATAGAAACCGGATCCCTATCTCTCCCGTGAACAAAAGTCCAGTCAAGATGAATAAAAAGCCCACATGTGACCCATAAAACCCTAAAACTCCTGGGGAAAACCTGGAGGAGAGAGTGCAGGGCGTGGGCTGCAGACAGTGACTTTCTTACTAGGAATCCAAGCAAAGAAATAAAAGCGAGCACTGACCAGTCAGGATCGCCTCAAACTCAAATTTCAGTACAGAGAAAGACTCGACAGAATGAAGAGACAGACTCTATCATGGAGAAAATACTGATTTTTCACCTACCTGAGGGTTAATATCCAGAGTACTTAACAAACAAACAATCAAAACCCCTCAAAGCAGATAGGACCACAGAACAAGTGATCCAGTTAAAAGCTGTGTATGGTCTGTATGGATACATCTCCAAAAAAGGTGGTCAAAAAATAGAAAAACAAAACAAACAAAAAAAACAACTTAACATTCATTAGGCACCACGGGTGTACAAGTCCCTACCACAGTGAAATCAGTTCACCGAGCATAGAATGGCTACCATGAAAAACTGCTGACAAAAAAAGCAGAAAAACGCATGCGCCATTAAGGGAAGTTAGCGCGCACATCATGGAGACAAGCGTGGCCACTCTTAGAAAAGGAGTCTACCATATGATCCAGTTAACTTATGGGAAGTAAGACGCAGCACATTAGAGAGAGCTCCGTGCTTATTGTGATGCTGTCTGCAGTGGCCAGGATGGGATCAACCTGCGTGCCTGTCAGCATGTGATGGGTGAGGGGGTAAAGAAAGTGTGGTGGGTCCATTCAGGAGGCAGTGCTGCTTAGCCACGGACAAGGAAAGCCC
This sequence comes from Montemys delectorum, assembly GCA_019843815.1. NCBI lineage: Eukaryota > Metazoa > Chordata > Mammalia > Rodentia > Muridae > Montemys > Montemys delectorum. Next base: position 970 of record JADRCD010212660.1, read on the forward strand.
TATCTGTAGTAGAAGGAATGCAACCGGATGGTACATTCAGTGGAATGAGCCAGAGGCAAAGGACAGACATTCTGGTATTTCAATTTAAAAAGCTTGAACTGTAAATAAGAGTATTGGTTGCTAGATGCTGGAGAAGGGGCGGGTAAAGTGCAGTTGATCCGTATTTGTATAGAAATACCATACAAAGCTTAAGACAACGATGAGAAAAAGAACTTGTGAGAGAAGCTGAGAAATGGAGTGTTTGAAAGAAACCTTGCATATTAGAAAAAAATGGGGTGATGTATTTAAAGTCTTAAAAGAAAAAAGCTGCTAACTAAAATATTACACTCAGCAAAACTGTTATTAAGAAATAGAAATATTTTTTTCAACACACAAACCACTGAAGCAATCTGCCACCATCAGAACACTGGAATTACCCTCCAGAGAATGCTTAAGGGATCTAAGCTAGGAGCTAGAGGTTGATAACCACCATCTTAGAGGACTGTGAAAATGCAGGGCTACACCATACAGCAGAGACACAGAGAGACAAGTATAGTTAAGTTGGTCTATGTAAGAACCCAGGAAGTTGAGCAGCTAAGGGCAGACAAAAGGTACGCTCATACATGGGAAAAATGGATACAATCACAGGTGCACATCAGCACTTTTTAACACTAATCTAAAATGTAAATGATTGAAGTCCTCCAACTAACATATATACATTGAGTGAGTTTGTCACTAAGACATCTCCAGAACATTCCTACAACATGTGCACAGGACATTTTCTAGTACAGACTATTCTAAGCTACAAAAGCCTCAATGAGTTAAAAACAAATAAATTATAGCATGCATCCTTTTACCATGATGTTATAAAAATAAAAAGTGATGGCCAGAACTTTAGAAGATATTCATGTATACTAAACATTATTTTGGATGACCAATAAGCAATCAAAGGGAGATGTTAAAATTTCTTAATATGAATGAAAATGGAATTAGAATGTGAGATATAGTAAAAGCAACACTGAGAGGCAAATGTACAGTGGTGAGTACCTGTGTTAAAGACATAAAGTAATCTAGTGATACAACTGAAGGAAAAAAAAATTGAGAACCAAGTTGAAGTCAAGAGAAGGAAAGAAAGAACCAAGATTGGCGTAGAAGGAAAGAAACAGGCTTTCTAAATGAATAAAAGACTTGGCATGCTAGTGCATGGCGGCTATCCCAGCCCCCGTGAGAACGAGGTGGGAGCGTGGTGAGTTCACAGCCAGGATTACATAACAACTGACAAACTAGATAGACAAGCCATGTTAAAAAAAAGGAAAGAAAGAAAGACACAATTCAGACATGAAAAATAAAAACATACACCACAGAAATGGAACTGAAATCTTTTCGTTCCAGATCAGGAGCAAGATAAAGAAGTCCACTCTCAGTGTCTTCGTCAATAGAGCGAGCAGCATCGATCCTAGCACCACCATGGTGTCTTGTTGAGTTCACTGTAAGAACGGAAGTAAGGATGCCCAAATAGGAAAGAAGGGAGTAAACTTGTCCCTGCTTGGAGACAACTTGACTATCAATATATAAATAAAGCTACAGACCACACACAATTGCTGGAGCTAATGACGGCACTAAGTCTACAGGACGCAAAATCAGCACACAAAAGCCAGTTGTTTTTTTTCTGTGCATGGAAAGGAAATGGTGAAAGAAGAGACCAAGAATGCAGTCACAGTCACAGTAATGGAAGCAGACAAACCTGTGAATGACTCTTGAAATGTAATGGATTATGTCTAGAATTAAAATTCTGATGAATGACACTGAAGTGGACACAGAACATTGGAAAGACATCCTATGTTCTAAGATTGCAACAATTTAATCACTAAAATATACTTGTTCCCCAAAGCATTCTCCATTGTCAGTGCTACTACTACTCAAGTATCAATAGCAGCCTGCACAAAACAGAAAAAAACAAAAAAAAATCCTGAAATATGCATGGAATTACAAAAGACGCTGTAAAACAGCCCTAATTAAAAAGTTGAGAGACATTAACCTGACTTCAGAACACAGTGTAAAGAGATAGTAACCAAACACCATCCTGGCTTTAAAACAGCCACACAGACCAACTGAACAAAATGCTGAACAAAACCTAAGTCCATATATCTACAGCAAGTGGTTTATAAGCGAAGTTCCTCAAGGACTGGAAATAGAACCACCACTGGTCCAGCTATCTCCATACTAGGAAGATATATGCAAATGAAGAGCATGTGAGAGACATTTGCTGTAGCATCTTTGCTGTAGCCAACATCTGGAATCAACCTAGGTGTCTACAGATAAAGAAAATGAAGCACAGGAGATGAGAAGACAATCGGGATAAACTGCTTGCTCTGCAAGCATGAGAACCAGGTTCCATCCCTGGAACCCACATCAAAGCAAGGCATGGTAGTGCATGCTTGCAGTCCTTCAGATGGAGCCTTAGCTCACTGAGCAGCAAGGCTCGCCTTCCAGACCAGTAAGAGATCCCGCCTCAAAAGAAAAAAAAAAAATTACACTGTGTCACATGAACACACACATAAATGTTGTACATATCCACAATTCCACAATGAAATAATATTTAGCCATTAAAAATGAACTTGTTTGCTTCAGTGTGAATGGAACTAGAAAAGGCATTAGGGAACATAAGTCATGGGAATGTTTTTGTTTATATGTGGAAGCTAAAACTGATTTCAAGGAAATAGAATAGAATAATGCTATCAGACCTTGGAAAGGTATGGAGGGGGGATAATGGAGGTAGGATAGGAGGATGGTTAGAGGGTATAGCGGACATGCTAGAGAGAAGGAATAACATGTCCTACAGCAGAAGGTAAGAAACTGGTGGAGAAATGATGCCTATTCACCAAACAGCTAGTGAAAGGATTCTGAATACGGTAACATGATAAAATGATGTCTGTCTGCTAGTTACCCTGCTCTGACCACCACTGGGGGTGTGCATGCGTATTAGACACAGGCACGGTAACTGTGTGTCAAATAAAAATAAAAATGTATTGAAAAATGTATACTACACATGTAAGTTCTGGACAATACAAGCCGCCACTGGGATGATTGTGCCTTGCCGCTGTGCCTTTCCCATTTCTTAAGTAGGGGGGATCTGCTGCACCCAGGGCTGGGGACCCATATTGTACACACTGTCCTCTTCCCACAGCTTCTGGGTCTGCTCTCCAGAGAGGAGATGAGGCGTCGCGCCTGCTGAGAAGGACAGTGAATAGGAGGTGGTGCTGCTTAGAAAGGCTGAGCAGAAAGCCCTCTCAGCTGACCACGGCAGGGACCCAAGGCAAGAGAGCCAAAATGTCTGGGCATCAGTGGGAAAACATTTATAGGGGTTCAGCACTAGCAGAAAAATTTAGCTGACGACCACCAACTTCAGAAATAGGCTGCCCAGTGGGGCCAGCACAGGGCAAAGGTGGCAGTGACATGCCTGTGAGCCTGCTGAAGGGAATGGGCTCTGCATCTTCTTGCTACCTCTGTCCCTGCCAGACTACTTGCATAAATGTGTCTGCAAGCAGTGAGCATAGTCTGGAGATGCCTCACAGGGGACCTGACGACCCGTGTCCCTGACACTACTCACTAACTATGCGTGCCTCCCCACGTAGCCTTTCCGCCCACCTCTGGTTTGCTCCACAGACTGGAACCTGGGACCTTCTGTTTATACTTTAGCTGCAGAGAGGGACAGAAGCTTTGTGAGGGCTATGGGCCTGGCACCTCAGACCAGTTTGGGTGACAGGTTAGGCAGTGGCAGGCCGCGCAGAGAGGGGTGTCAGCATCAACCAATCTCCCCTTAGTGACTGCCCTGCTGTGGGGCTGGGTGGCCAACGTAGCTCTTGGTGAGGCCGGTCTCATGTATGGGAATAGAAGCAGCCACCCCAGTCTCAGGCTCAGAGAACTTGAGTCATTTGCTTGCTTAGACTTCAGCTTCTACCTGGCCCTCTCCCACCCTGACCTGCCATAACTGGTGGTTCAGGGGCCTCGTGGGCATCACCCACAGGCGCTAGCCATTAGGAAGTAGTCAACCTGGACGAGGGGGGCTGCAAAGCAGAGCACTCTCCCTATTGGAAAAAAAGTTAAAAGTGAGGTCCTCATAGATGGGGTCAAGGCCTGCGGACGTTCACATGTTGAACAGCCAGGTCATACCAAATGCTGCCCAGCCAGCATGCACAAACTTCTCATAGCTTAGTAACTCACGTGATCATCCTCATCTAATAGCTCTAGTTTATACAGTGCTGACCTCAGTATCTGAGACCAGCCTCGTTCCTTCCCTGAGACTCCTATTCAGTGTATGTATACTAGACATTACTTGATATCATGCATACTCCCTGACAAGGGGTCTGAGACCCCTGGCTCCTTGATGTGCCCGGGGGCTGGTACAGGAGTCACAGTGACTCAGCAGAGAGTTAGAAAAAGGCACAGAGTCCAGCAGTCTCATTGTCAGAGCCGGTCATGAACCACCAGAAACACGGATCTTGCTGGATCTGTGCCTTCCATCTAGTCCTCTGAAAGCATGCTGGACCTCTGGGACACTCCTGAGGTCTCAGAAGATGTTGTGTAGGAGGAGGAGTCTGTGCACAAGTCCCTGACTCCTAAGAGTGTGGTGTTCTTGCTGCTGATGGTAACTGTGGTCCTCCTTTCTCTCTCTCCCCTGGAGAAGCTGATGGGAATCACTACAGAGAGGTAGCAGATCCAGGCCGATCGCAGACAAAGCAGTGTTGTTACCCTCACTATGGCTTCTGCATCCCACCCCAGACCCCAGCCACATTAAAGAGCCAGGGGATTCCAGCTCCCTTGGGAGTCTGTGGCAGGCTGGGGGCATTCCCCGTGCCCTGCTCTTCCATAAGCCACAGCTTCTCAGAAGCCTGTAGGGAGGGCTCCTCAGTGGTGTAGGAGCTGAAGAGAGACAGCCTGGCTGAAGATGCTCCTGTGCTATTAAGATCACTCTCATTTCTCAAATGCTGTAGGCTGACGACAGGAAGTGGAGCTGAAGAGCAGTCAGCACTGAGCAGTTGGAAGCATTACAGAGCAAAGTTTAACTATGTGGATGTGTGAGTTCAGTGATGGGGGGTGGGGTGTTCTCAACTGTGCAGAGCCTTGGGTTTCATTCCCAGCACCAAACCAGATTCAACCAGTTTTAATGATGTTAGGGCAAAAGACACAGAATCAACTTTAAAAATACCAACAGGTTTATTGGCCACAAATGACTAGTTACTATTTAGTCTAAGTGTTCCAGAAATAGACTTGTCAACACTGGAAAGTGCTCCACCAAGATTATGTAAAGCACTTGGCCTTCATACAGATTCAAACAGGTTTATTCTTGGATCTGACACCAAAAACACAGGCAACAACTTTGAAAAGCGAACTATGCTACATCAAAACTAAACGCCAGGCATCAAAGACACCCAGGAAGTCACAAGGCACCCTATAGAATGGGACAGAATGCTTTACAATTGTGTATCGAGCAAGTGGCTAATGCATAGAACTCCTGTAACAGAACTCCCGTAACTGAATAACAGCCAAAGTGATATTTAAAATGGGCCAAGAACCTAAAGAATCATTCTCTGAAGTCAAAAGGCTCTTAAGTACAGGAAGAGCTGTTCAACACTACTGGCAGGTATAGAGATTAAAGCCAAAGCACATCTAGATTCACACCAAGTAGGATGTCTGCTATCCCAAAGTGGGAGGAGAAATAACTTTTTATAGTGGTGTAGAGAAACCAGAACCTTTGTGCATAAGGAAGACAGTGTAAAAACTTCTGAAACATTAAAGGGAACTCCCATGTACTCTAGCATTGACTACAGGTCTCCATAAAAAATAAAAGTAATGGGCTGGAGAATGGCTCAGCTGTTAAAGGCTAGGCCAAAAATATAAGAATAAAAGCAATAAAGAAGTATAGGAGGTGCTTCCAGCAGTGTTATTCATGCTAGCTGAGAGTTGGGGATAGTCCAAAAGCCCACAGGAAATAAATGGATGAGAAAATGATGTATGTGTGAGTACACATATGCACACACATGTACACATGCACAGACACACACACACAACCATTCAGCCTTAAAGAAGGATGAGACTCTGATACATGTCATAGCATGGGTGAACCTCAAAAATATGTTTGTGAAGAAAGCCATACATAAGGAAAGACACTGTATAATTGTACTTATACAACAAACACAGGAAAGTGAAATCCCTTGGCAGGATTGTGTTTGCTTGGGTGGAAAGAGTAGAGAGTGAGATGTTTCTTCTGGGGATATGTATAATGGATATATAAATGACTGTGCAATCATATGAAGGAACTTAATAGCATTGAATTAATGCCATTTAAAATGATATGTAGAAATACATGCATTCTGCCACAATAAATCACTTAAAAAAGCAAAACAATTAATGAATGGATAATGAAAATATATCCAGCTATTAAGAAAAAAATGATGAAATATTCAGGTAAGTGGATGGAGTTGGATACACTCACCTTTAGTGAGGTAACTGGACACAGAAATACACACACTGCAAGTTTTCTCCTTTGTGTGGATGCTAGCTTTTAAAGTTTTAAGTAGGTATGATTCATTTAGAATAACCACAGAGGTTAGATAAGGGGCATAAGAGGAAATAGAACACGATGTTGTAAGGGGGCAAGAGGGAAACTAGACCAGAAAAATTAAATTTAGGATTACTTTGGTAAAGGAGGGAATTTGAGGAGGGGCAGTTACCACTGATGACCTTTAAAAAGGCTATATGAAAAACTACTACTATGGAAGCTCCCCAAAACATATACATATATGAAGGAAATTTAATGGAGTTGCCATTTAATAGGGAAGACAGTGCTCCAACTCGACAAGTCAACCCCCTCCCGGGACCAGGAACAGGTTACATCTTGTTGAGTAACTGGCCAAAGGGGTTCCGTGGACTGAACCACAAACATCACAGGCTGTTGCGGAGGCTATTGGTTGCCCTTCACAACCCAATAGTAAAGCCCTCTTGCTGAAGACAGCATTTATGCCACCAACCATGGAGACACTGAGCTGCGAACCAACTAAAAGCTCCACCCTCACTGACTAGTATTCAGGGTTGAAAGGTTCTGTGCTTGTTACCAGAGGAGAACGGTAATCATCAACATCCCCTAGCTGTGAACCCTGATACCTACAACAGAGACCTGCCTGCATGGGATACTGGTGCAATAGTGGCACAAATACCATAGGAGTAACCATACACTGTTCAAATTGGACTTCAGCCCTCTCCTTGAGATGAAACCCATACCTGACACTGATAAAATGGCCATGACCTTGAGACTAGATTGGTCATGGGCTGTAAAGGAAAACTACTTTATTCTGCTAAAGGAACAGAGCAGTAAAATGACTCATGGTGACATGCTGCTATACGCATGTCCTCATCAGAGAATATTCTTCCTTTAGTAGATGGTCATTAACACTGAGACCCAAAATTGGGCAATGTACCACGAGTAAGAAGCTCTTGGAGCACTTAGCTCTGAATGGGATGTTTTTATCAAATTCCTCTTCTTAAGGCTATGGGAAGAGGAGGCAGAAAGATCCTAACAGCCAGAGGGGATGAGTGACTCCAAGGACACAGAGTCTTCTAGACACAACAGGGCTGATGCAATTTGAACTCACAGAGACTTTGGCAGCATACACAGGGCCTGCGCATGTTCAAGCCAGCCGAATCCCCCATGTGGAGGAGAAGAATGGTCTGAATTCCCGCCCCCCACCAAGGACCTTTTTCAAATTGATACCCACTGGGAGAGAGAAAATCGGCTTTTTCCAGTGGAATGACCCTGGGTTTATCAACCACACTCTAGGGCAGGATTCTATACTTAGAAGCAGTTGACCAACACAAAAGGGACTCCACATTTGTGTGTGTGCATGCTCTGTTTTGTTTTGCTAATTTTTGTCTTTTTTTTTTTTCAGTAGGGTTTTCTGAGAAAGAGGAAGAACATGAAGTTTGATGCATAGGAAGGTAGAGAAGAGGAGTTAGAAAGAATAAAATCAAGATATACAATCAAAAGTATGAGAAAAAGCCAAACCCAACTACCCAACCAACCAACCAACCACCCCCTGAAACCAAAACCAAGCTCCACAGCAACTACCTCCCCACAGGGCAGGGGAACAGGAGGAAGCGTCCCGTGCACAAGTGACATTATATGGCCTTGTGGCTCTGCTCTTTGTGGCCGATTCCACCTTAGCAAAACGTGACAAGGCTAAAAAGAATGTCTCCCATGACAACTCCATGGCAGTTGGTTTGTTTCCATTCCCAAAGCAAACCCAACAGTAAACAAGCTAATGCATCCGTTCCACCATGGATTCCTATCAGAAAACCCAGGCTCCAGAGAGCCACTGCCTCCTGGGTAATTCTAGACAGGCTCTCTTCCAGGCTGAGTTCTGGAGAGTCCTGAAGGCTCCTGGGTCTGACCGAGAGCCTAGGAGTATTTCTGGGACAAAAGTTTGCATACTTAATATATCAGATAGGCACAAAAGATGCATGTAGGGACAGATGCTTGCTCCCCATTTTATGTGAACTCTACCCACAATTCTAGGTCAGGAGATCCCTGTGAGGTAGGCCAAAGCCAGTGCTGTAGATCAGGATAAGGCCCTGTACCACCAAGACTAGAAAGAACCATTGCCTAGCACCAGGGCAGGTCTGCTCTGCCCAGGCCCTGGGAGTTCCTGTTCCCTGCCCAGGAACAGATTGGCCGCTGGGGTGAAAAGCAGGTGCCTCCCAGCATCTCTCCAAACCCAAGGGCATTTCTGTAAGCCATCTGTGCTGGGTCCCTCTATTTGCACTTATATTTTAATTAGTTCGTTGTTATCAATCTTATAAGAAATCATCTCTCTTTGGCCAGTGCTGACCACTAATGACTCCAACTGTCACCTCAGTGGGTGCTGTGATAGGCAAGGGGGGGGGGCTCACTTTCTCTCTGCTTTTTTGGTCCTTAAATTTATTTAATTTCCATCCTCTTTAAGTTTCCTCGTGTTTCAAGCCTTGTTCTAGCCCATGGCTCCACCTTCTCGTGAATAAGGCCTATTGTACACGTGAAAAAACACAAAGAAAAATGACATAATGGGAAAGAAGAAAGTGGAGCTTAAAGATAAAGGGATAATTAGAGCATTGCTGAACAAAGAGCTCTAATGAGAGGCTTGTGCTTGGGGCGCATTGGCATGTTACTGTATATAGAAGGGTGAACTTTCCCCAATTCTGTTTTCAATATTTCCTAGATCTTCCCTGCAGTTGTATACTACACTGCAGGGAAAAGTCTCAACCACCTCATGCTTGCCTGTTACCAACTTTAACATTAGGTAGGATTTCAGGCAATTAGATCCTTACTTCAGCCTCCTATTAAAGGAGAATCTAAGGCAGTAAGGAGCAGGCCCCACTGGCCAAGGACAGCTGTCAGCAGACCACTGAGAGCAAAATGGCCTGCTCTATTCACTTAAAAGAGTCCAGAGACCCAGGGCCTACAGGCATAGTTTGGCTTAATATGCCTATATTTTAACCTTCCTTTCACGTATGTGTTTTTAATACTTCCAAAATTTGGGGGAAAAGATCAGGATACTGATGCCTTGAAAGCATAGAGAGCTACACTCGGACCCCCAGCACCTGTGTAAAAGGCTAAGCTGCATTCGTCTGTAATTCCAGCTCCGGAGAGGCAGAGACATCGGATCTCTGGAAGTCACTGTCAAGGAATGACCAATTAGTGAGCTCCAGCTTCAGTAAGCTACAATGTCTCGATGTCTTGGAAGTAAGTCAGAGAAAATCGACACCTAGTGCCAACCTCTGATCTCTGTGCCTTCACATACACAGGCACACCCATGTCTACACCCGGACAAACATATCTGAACACAATACACATACAAGCATCCATTCCCCATCCTGACCTCCTTTGCCTATACTTGTCTCCAAAAGCTTCCCTTGGGCACATCTGCACACTGCACACATGGTACATATTGCTCTCCACATTCCTCTTCTGAACAACATGACCTGGCACAGATGGCAAGACTCATGGGGCCTCTCACTCCAGGTGTGTACAGAGAATTTCAAGGTAGCAGTTGCCAAGCATTCCACAGAGGGCGGGGCCTTCCAGAGTGGTCTGCGTGCTCTGACTGTGGTGATGTGACACACAGAGGGCCAGACTGAAACCTGACTGGTCACGGAGAATGGACCTCATGAAGTGAGAAGCTGGGCTTGCTAGTCTAGATGACATCTTTTTTCAGGCAGTTTCCTATGTCCCTGCTTTATGCACAAACCTATGAAAAATGTATCTCATGACCCCAGCACCATTCATTTCTCTCGAAAAGGATTAAAGAAAATATTTTGGATAAATATTACCATTATTTTCTCTTTATAGAGAAAAGAATTAAGACAGGGAGTGATGGAACAGTGAGGCTTACTCCTCACACTAGGTGACTTTGGATAGATTTAATGAGAAGACAGGCAGAAAGCCACCACCGAAAACCTGGTGCTGTGTGGTCATTATTATACTGTAACCAGAGGGATTTGAGTTGCATTAGGAGAGGGGATTTATTGATATAGGTGTCAAACAATGAGATACCTTCCCCAAACCCTTCTTAGGCAGATTTCAGTTTAGGTTGAGAGGTATAGTGTGTGACTGTTGATGTTAGAGCTACAGTCAGGGCCCTCTTTGGGTCCTGCCTCCGGGGTTTCGGCTCTGTCCTGGTGGTGCACAAGTGTTAGACTCAGGTGGGAATAGAACATACTTCTGTCCTAAACAAGACATGATCTAATGTTTCCCAAGGACTACAGGAAGCTCTTAAAACCTGTACAAGTGGAAGCAGGAGAATTATGAGTTCAAGGTTTGTATAGGAGACAAAAGATTGTGTCTTAATGTAAACAAAGGGAATTATCCTGTGTACTGAGAGTGAGGCAGGAGAGTGGCCAACTTAAAATCCACCCCCTTTAATAAACTGAATTCAGATAAAACTTGAACTTTTTCCAGCTAAGGATTAAACACAGCAAACTACTGCTTTGTTAAAATGCAGGTGAGAAGGATGATTTTGATATGCAAACAAAACAAAATACGGAATATGAGAAAATATTTGTTAACCACGTATCAGATAAGGGACTATGTAGATTTCCTACAAGTGAATAATATCCTAAACAAACAACAAAAACTGCTGAAAGAGTGGGCCTCTAGAAACCAAGAGCAGTCGGCCACGCTGAGAAAGTGACAGGTGAGGTCACGGCTGGTATTCTGTCACGTGACCCAAGATCACCTCTGGTTGCCATGGTTGCCTCTGGTGCAAAGTAGTGTCATTCACCCACACAAATACACACGCATGCACACAATACGACACAAAGCCTTTACTGATAAACATTCACATGGCAGTCAAGGTGTAAAACTAGGTTTATTTGGGAGTTACTTGTTTGCAAGAGAGTTGTTTTCTAAGCTACTGTGACTTTTTAGCCACCAAACATAATTTACGTGTGTTGTAGAACACATTAAAAATACCCAATTATAAGCATCCCATCAGATGCCAGAAGGACACATTCTGTTTGTATTTAGCAAGGCAACTGTCTTGCTGTTCTCAGCGACACTTTTGACTTGTTTTTAGAGTTAACTGTTATCCCCATTTGCTCTGTGGCTCTTGATACAGTCACTCAGAGATCTCAGGAAAGGGAAATAAGTCAATTCAAACTGCTCTCTACAACCCTTCATGGTTGCCATAGCTACTGGACATTTTTTCTTTTCTTTTCTTTTCTTTTTTTTTTTGGTTTTTTGAGACAGGGTTTCTCTGTGTAGCCCTGGCTGTCCTGGAACTCACTCTGTAGACCAGGCTGGCCTCGAACTCAGAAATCTGCCTGCCTCTGCCTCCCAAGTGCTGGGATTAAAGACGCGCGCCACCACCGCCCAGCATTTTTCTTAAAACTGTGCTAGCTGTCCTTCTTAGCCTCTGCCTCCTGGCCATCACCCGCACAGTCTGCACACACTCTGACTCATCTCACTCTTCGTTATTTCTCAGTGGTACTTCTTGGTCCCTCTCTAGCTACCTCCTTTCTTTAGTCTTTTGACCACCATTTGTCCAGTGGGTTCAGCTCCATGCTCTCTTCCTGTGGTCTACCCACCTGCTTCAGGGACTACGTTGTGGCACTACCTCCCATGTCTGTATCAGCAGCTTGCCTTCATCTACTCAGGGGACATTTCTTCTGGAAATTTCTCACAGCTCAAATCTAAAACAAGCTGGTTGGCTCTCCTTGGGAATCCATCCCCTGCCACCCTCCTGCACAAAGAGCCCTGTGTTAGCCAAGCAGCTGCTTCCTTTCCTATCAGTCCTCCCTCTTCTTACCCAGCTGGTCCCTTAGCCTCACATCCTTTGTAGCCATCCATGTTACTACCACAATGTCTCAGCCTCTCTCATCTGTGCCTCAGCTCCTGCTTCACAATGAACCTATTCCCCATCTTGCCCCCTCGTGTGTGTGTAGAAAAGTTCTCCCTAGTCTAACTCTGTGGCCAGTTACCACATACTGCACACTACTGGGTATTTCAAGGATACTGTGTATTCGGTGCTAGTGGCACCCAATGACTTAACTTTAATAAATTTAAATGTCAGTTGCCACACAGAGCAAGGGTGACTGTTGACAGTGCAACTGCTGTCCAATTGACTCATCATTTCTCTCTGCCTCCTTCCAGGGATGCTCAAATATACAAAGAAGGGAAACACAGTCAAAGCCACCAGCTGATCAGGGCACCCTACAAAACTCATCAAGGATTTGCTCCTTCAGCTACCAACATCTGACATCACCAATCCTTAGACCACAAGCCAATTACAGGATACTCCGTCGTCTCCTCCATATTTATCTATCAAACATTCTGACTCACTGGGACCATTTAAGTAGTGTGTGTGTGAGTGTCAGTGTGTGTGTGTATGTGTGTGAGTGTGTATGTGTGTGAGTATGTGTGAGTGTGTGTATGTGTGTGTGAATGTGTATGTGTATGTGTGAGTGTGTGTGTGAATGTGTATGTGTATGTGTGAGTGTGTATGTACATGTGTGTATGTGTGTGTATGTATGTGTGTGTATGTGTGTGTGAATGTGTATGTGTATGTGTGAGTGTGTATGTACATGTGTGTATGTGTGTGTGTGTGTATGTGTGTGTATGTGTGAGTGTGTATGTACATGTGTGTATGTGTGTGTGTGTATGTGTGTGTATGTGTGTGTGAGTGTGT
>JADRCD010212660.1:14265-38455 GCA_019843815.1 Montemys delectorum
TGTGTGTGTGTGTGTGTGTGTATGTATGTGTGTGTGAGTGTGTATCTCAGAGGCCAGAAGAGGGCACTGGATTCTGTGGAGTTAGACACACATGGACACATCTCTTTCATGCTTTGGCATCACCTTCTTCATTCCTAAAATGGACATGCTACCATACTACCAATGCTACCATACTTACAGTCAATGTGAGCTGCCTAATATGGGTGCTGGAAACTGAACTCAGCTCTTCTAAAACCAACAAGCTTTGTTAATCCCTGAGCCATCTCTCTGGCCCCTATTTATTTTATTTATTTTTTTTAAAAAACATCTTGAGGCAGGCCATTATGTAGCCCATGTTGGTCTTGGCTTGTCCCACACCTCAGGCTGGTCTGGAACTTTTGATCTTGCTGCCTTTGACTGCTAGTGCTGGGCCTATAGGCTTGCGCCCCCACATCTGGTACTAAATATACTTGATGCATGTTTTCTTCAATTATACCTACATATTTCAGAAGGTAACAATCACCCATCAGTATAACCCACACAGGGAAGTCCTGGACCACACTACACACTTAAAATCAGAAACTTGTAAATGCAAATGCCAGCCCTACCTACCAGGGAAATTCAAAAGGGCCCAGTGTGAGACTGGGCATTATTCAATGGCCACACTATCTAGCCAGACAGCAGTACCATTTCTAGCCTTGGTTTGGCATCTTCAATGGGAAAGTGGTCCTGAGTGCAATCTCTGTCCTGCTTGCTCCCCGATTCCTGGGGAAATAAGGCCTTGCTCATTCAGCTGACTGCTATAAACAACCTTATTTAGCTTCTTTCTTAGTCATAGTCTCCCCAAAGAAGGTGTCAGGATGACGCTGCTAACAATTACGTGAAACACTTGCGCGGCTTTGGATCTTGCTCCCTCACGGCTGCCTGTGCTACTGGCAACCTCACTGCTTTAATCGTGGAATCAAATAATAATCCCAATGTCAGTAGGGTGACAGGAAAAGAGAAAAACAAATGTTTACTCAGTTGCTCCACGCATCATTCATTACTCAAAACCCTTTGGTAGCATGGTAGCATGTCCATTTTAGGAATGAAGAAGGTGATGCCAAAGCATGAAAGAGATGTGTCCATGTGAACTGCTTACCGAAAGGGATGCTGACGGAGAGCCACAGCTCGTGTTTCATGTTTCCGTTAGCAGGCCTCACAACTTTTTCTGAGGGGAAACTGACCAGAAGAACTATGACACACTCAAAGTGAGGGTGAGCACGCAGTCACTATGGGTATAGCCACACTCCTGGCATGCACACTTTGGCAATGTGGTAAAATATGCTTAAAGTAGGTTTTTCTCCATCTCAAAACCACATATGGATGAGAGGAAATGTCCAGCACTGCAGCCTGCACACGGAGACACTTATTAATGAAATGAGCAGTAGGAATCTGAAGGATCTGTTAGTGACCCCTTGACACTGGGCAATGGAAACGTAGCGGACCTCAGGATGGTGCCTCTTGGTACATTGCAGGTATTTCCACCCTCAGAGGCAGCCTTGAGGGAAGGAAATCAGGCTTCCAGATTGGCTAGACAAGAGCCAGTTCAGCTGTCCATCATTCACCATGACAGCACAGGCACCAATCACACAGTGAGAACACACTCAGTGCCTTCCCATCAGTCATGGGAACAGATCTGTATGACAGGCTGATGCCTACCCAGCTAAGAAGCAAGTCCTGTGTAGGTGTGATGGTCATACACACAAGCATTTGCCTAGGAAACTGGGGGCCAGTGTGAAAGCTTAGACACAGCTCTTCTCACCACAGGGTGTGTTAATAAACAACCGGGGTGTGTCAATGTGTCTCACAAAACTGATAGGTTCCAGAGGATGGGGAAGGTCCAGATGAGCTTGGGGAACAACAAGGCTGTTTCCGAGTTCCCCCAGTCAGCCCAATCTGCACTGAAGACAGGCGTCAGGGACACCTGCAGTGAACCTGGGAGGTTCGAGCTGCCACCTGCTGCTCTGAAACTTTAGGCATGCATCATGCCCTGGGCCTCTGTGGCTTCTATAAGAGTTCCTTGGCACCCCTTAAAGTTTCTGCCAAGCACAGCTGGCTCCAACAACTTCTCTATGAGACTAATATCAATTTAGAAGGGTTGCTCATGAGGCCACCATTCAGGTTGTGCCCACCCTGACCCCCAGGTCAGGCATACAGTCATGCCCTTTCTGACAGAAAACTTTGTTCTAGCAGGTACGTGAGCTCCCCAAGGACGGGCATCTTGTTCACTCTTGACCCTTTGGTCCTGGTGCACAGCAGCAGAGGCTCATCAACAGGAGGATAACTATATGAACATACATGCACGAGCCCGCCAGGCCCCACTGTGCACATGACATGCTTCAGTACCTGAGACTGTCTGCCTCTACAGATGCTAAGCTGATTAGGGGAGTTCTCTTGGTACTATCAGTACTAGGTGTGGTCACATTTTTGTGACGTTTGTGTACCAAAATAAAACTGTAACTCTTACAGTATTTAATAGAAAAGGGCAATTTTGCTTCAAGAGATAGTACTCACGATCTTTTATATTTACTAAATACCACAGACCATACCATGAACGGCCCTTAACTTCTGAGAATGCATAGAAATGAACAATAAGTTCATTGGACACATACTTCTTATACCATAGGAGATGTCTTATCTGAGTAATAATCTAAAAACCAATGTCCATTTCCTCTAATAGAATAAGGGTCTACCTAGTTTTTACCATGATGCCCAAACATCAGCAATGCAGAGCACCCCTACTTCCTGGAATCTCCACACAGCTGTGCTCCTTGAAGCATTGCTCTGGGGGAAGATTGATGTTCAGAGTGGTTCTGATTCATAAGAGCTGTTGGCTAAGCACTCAACTGTCAGTGTGTGTTTTGGAGAAAGTTCCTGTCATCCACCTTGGCACGATTCTGCCCACACATATGTGCACCATGTGGAAGAAATCCATGTGTCCCAGGAACTGTGAATATGTGTCGGACATGTGTCCTGGGAGTCAGCAAACAATGTGAGCTTTGGAAGCACAATTTCCATGTATATGTGATTGATTCTTGCTTGTTTGAGGATCAAGAACAAATACTCTCTTTTCCACTAAGTGACCAGAACTAGGCTGGAAGGACAGAGCCAGTATGCCATGTAGCAATTAGTTCCTTTGAGGAAAACACCACAATGTTGATTCAAGGATTTACTCAAATGAAAACACTGTGGGTATTCCCTAGGCCTAGTAAGCATGAATGCTAGAAAGGCTCGCTAGAATCCTGTGCACTTCCCAGGGTTCCTTTGGAACCCCTGTGTACTTCCCAGGGTTCCTCTGTAACCCCTGTGCATTTCCCAGGGTTCCTTTAGAATCCTGTGCACTTCCCAGGGTTCCTTTAGAATCCTGTGCACTTCCCAGGGTTCCTCTAGAATCCTGTGTACTTCCCAGGGTTCCTCTGGAATCCTTGTGCACTTCCCAGGGTTCCTCTGGAATCCTTGTGCACTTCCCAGGGTCATGTTCAGGGAATATCAAACTGAAACATGAGAATGTGTTTCTATAACAGCAGATACAAGGAAGGGCAGGGCCGTGGAAGGAAGACAAGAATGGTCTGTGGCCTATGGCTGATCTGAGGACTTCCAGACACATCACCAAAAACATGACTGGTAAAACCACCAACAGCCCTTGAACTCTTCTGCTGGAAATGCCACCCAATGGCATCCCTGTGCCAGGGTCCTGATGCCAGGAAGAGGTGCAGAAGCTTTCAGAAGTGAGGTCTAGTGGGAAGTCTGGAGCTCCCTGGAGGTCTTTGTGCACTCAGAGTTGACTGTGGGACCCAAGTCTCTTTCTTTCTGTGGCTCCCTAAAATCTCAGCAGTTTTTGGTTTACCACAACCCCCTGCCATGATGCGGGGCCACGGTACTGGCCAAAGCAGCAAGCCAACCAGTCAAGGATGGGGGCCCCTGAAATGGCAAAGTAAAATAACTGCTACCTTTTTTACAAGTTGAGGATCTCAAACATCTGCTGTAGTAACAGAAGCCAGAGTGCTGCTGGGAAGATGGGGCAGAGGGTAAAAGAGCTTGTTGTGCAAATGCGAGGACCTGAATGTGGACCCCTGAGTCACAGAAAAACTGCCTGTGTCTGTGGTGGGAGAGTTTGCAATACCGGAGTTCCTCCAGGGGGAGGCAGAGGCTTCCGTCTCTGAAAGTTCCACAGCCTACTCTCCTAGGATGCCATGGTAGAGAGCAACAGCTACTGTCTCCAGCAAGGCAACAGGGGAAGGCCAGCCCAGAGGGTATCCTCCGACTGCCAACAGGAAGCGATGGAGAAGGTCTAGCCAGAAGAGAACAGGAAGATCAGGAAGATCGCCTCAGTGGGTGGGAAGCATCCGCCTCAGTGGGTGGGAAGCATCCATAACTGGATATGGTACTAGCTTGGTGGCTGTGCTAGTGCCCTGGATGTGTGGCTGTTTCAACACTTAAACTATGTATTTTCAATGTTCTCAGCTTATTGCACATCAACTATATCTAAATAAGAGAACTAAATTACGACACTAAATTATGTTGAATCAGCCTGGACGACACAGGTATTCTCCAGCTACAGTGGACAACAGAGGAGAGATGTTGGATACCCTGCTCTATCTCTCTCTTACTCATTCCCTTAAAGCAGGGTCTCTCATGAACATAGAGCTGGGCTGGCAAGCTAGTAAGCTCCAACAAGCTTCCTGCCTATGAGGACAGCCATGCCTGGCTATCAGGTGGGCACTGGGGATTTGAACTCAGTTCTTCGCGCTTGCTTAGAAAGCACTCTTACTTGTGGATCCATGTCTCCAGGTCCACATACTAAATTTGATAGTCCTCTTTGCCTTTGCACGATGAACAGAATTCACTGAGAATGAACTATAAGATCCCACTGTCACCTCTATTAAGGTCAGTGGGGACCTCTTGCAGGTAATAAGCTGAAATAACATGGAGTACAGAAAAGTTGTTCGAAACTTTTTTCAGGGTGTTTTTTTTCAGGGTGAGGCACGAACCTTACCAACCACCACCTTACATTTCTAAGGTGTTTCCAATCACACTATAATGCCATGTCTACTTATCTCTGAGTTTACCTGAAGAGGAGCTTGCCTTTTGTTGTTGGAAAAGTTCAGAGAAAGCAGCGATCCCTATACAAAGCACTAGAAAGTAACCTGAGCTCCTGGGCCATCAGCACAGAGGAAAGAACACTGCAGGGCCATAAAATGACCTCTGCTTCCACAGGACTATTGCTATAATCGTGGCCACTGCGTCTGTCAACATTTTCCTTTCCAGAGTAGAGAAATCTATCATTCAAACCGTACAAGCCAAACCCGGACAATGAAGTCTCCAAATGAAAGCGTGGAAACTTTCTCAAGTCTGCAGAACCTGTTGAGCATGACTATCTAGAGCACTCTGAGCAGGAGCAGGAAAGGCTGCTTGAGAAGCAACACGAGGAACGGAGGAGAGCTGTCTGCTTGGTATTTTGTAGAAGCTGCAACACTCCAGCTAGATTTTTGATTGCTGAAACTACAAACAAGCCCAGTATCTACTTTCTGTATTTACCCAGAACACGAGAGATGCCTCCTATGAAGACTAATGGATATAAGATTCAACGTTTGGCAAAGACTAAGATGATCCAAGCTGGCTCTGGACCACTAATAATGTTTTTGAAAGATTGGGTTGTTAGATTAATAGTTGTGGAAGATGGACACTATTTGTGCAACGTTAAAGCAAACATTTTTATGAACCAAACATTTCCTAAATTGCAAACAAAAATGTGAAATTCTATCTGACACCTGTAGCAAATCTGAGAACCTTCCCGGTCCAGGGCACAGAGCCTCCCCTCTCTGTACACAGGCTCTTTCTCAAGCTTATACATAGAAAGGGCACCATAACTGGATTTTTAACTCTTGTAGTTTCCCACTGGATGCTTCCATTCTTTCCACAGCCATGTGAAGCCAGTTGTCCAGGTTTGTTGTGTCAAGTCTGTGTGTGTGTGTGTGTGTGTGCATGCACATGTGTGTGTGCACATGTGTGTATGCCTGTGTATGTGTTTGTGTGTGTGTGCACATGCCTGTGTGCATGTGCATGTGGATGCTTGTGTACATGTGCGCACACACACATGTGGAGCCAACTGCATGCTGACTGTGTGGAGATCAAGGGCTCTACTTACATCATGCATGGAGTCAAGAAGCTTGGTCAGTTGGTAGAACCTCTGCCAACTCTGTCCAGAACTGTTGGGACACTTGGTGACCATTTTCCTCAGTTCTTTGATGTAATTTGTCCTCATCTCCTCAAATGCAGCCTGGCTCTTGAGGCCATCTTTTGGAACTGTGTTAAGGAATTCAAACATAAATCCACATGTGAAGAACACAGCTTTACCATCTTTGCAGTTCCATAGCCTCAAATAATTTAAACTCACATATTGGTTATGAGGCTGGACTACATCTTAGTTCATTGTATTTATGAATAGATATGGCAGTTTCATACATGGTAAACATCCTCTCTCTCTCTCTCTCTCTCTCTCTCTCTCTCTCTCTCTCTCTCACACACACACAGAGACACACACACACACAGACACACAGACACACACACACAAGAATGATAACTATTAGACATGGATTAATACTTCACATATATTAGCTCCTTTTGTTCTGGCACCAATATTATCATATAGCTCTCTATTAGTCTCACTTCGTAGGTGGGGACACTGGACTGTAAGTGCGTTCATTACCATGAAGTATAAAATAAACCACTTTCAGCATCTACCTTCTAGACCCATGTTTCACATGGCACATGGACTGTCCTCAGAGTGCCTTCTGAATCCTAGCTTACCAGTGCCACAGGGGCAGGAAAACATCTTTCAGTATCACAGGACAATCTAAGCTGGGGCTTATCATGGATGGCAGCGTTTTCAAATTCAGGTTTAAGGGCAGACACCATGTGGGAATTGGCCACGTACCACATGGACAATGCTGAATACATAGTTTCTATGCCTGCCCAGGATCCCCTGACTATGGAGGCACCAACAGGGCCAGCGTCAACAGTCTGCGCTCCAATGAGAGCTAATGTTCACTTTTAACTTTGATAAAGTAGAAAATGAAAGATCACACTTCTCCTTTTTTTGTTTGGTTTGTTTTGTTTTTAAGTGGGTAGGTTTTACATTAAAACAAAAGTTCACTTATAAAGACTATTTTAGGAGCTGAGTATGTAACTCAGTGGCTTGTCTAAATCCACAAAGCTGTGGGTTCCCTAGCCAGATCTCACCCAGTAGGGAAAACTTTGCAGTTCACAGCATTGTGTAGCCAGTGCTCCTGTGCCCAATTCTATGCTCTGTTGGAAGGAGCCACCTGGCAGATTACCAAAGGTGAAAAGAGGGGTGTTGGTGGCATTGCCATTAAAGATGCCTCTTTGAAAGTCAGCTTCCTGCTTGTTTTCCAGGATGGTGGATGAGTGGCAACACATATACTCTAAAACTGTGAACAGCACAGTTACCTAGGACATGAGACCCGACCTGTGAGATTAACACTGCGAGCTTCTAATGTAAGAACTCTCATGTTCTTACTGTTTTATTAAAACTCCCCTTTACTAATTTTTTATAAATGGCATAAATGGCGATGTCTTGGATAATTAGCACTTTAGAGTAATTACAAAAGAGTTCTTTGTGTAGCTTGTGTAGCCCCAGGAAGCCAGGAATACCACTGTCTCCAAATTAATCTTGTTTCCACAAATAAGAATGTGAATAAATTCTGTGACAAATCAGCCTGCACTGTGATGCTAGCCCTCTCTGTGAGTAAACTACTGAAGCTTTTGACTTATTGATTCCTTACATCTGTTTCTGCAGGAAAGCAAATCTCTTAAGGGTCACCATGCACATTTCCCAGGCTTGCTAAATCACAGGTGTGACTTTAAATATCTGACTTTAATGGTAAGAGCTAAATGGCAGCCGGGCAGTGGGGGCACACACCTTTAATCCCAGCACTTGGGAGGCAGAGGCAGAGGCAGGTGGATTTCTGAGTTTGAGGCCAGCCTGGTCTACAGAGTGAGTTCCAGGACAGCCAGGGCTACACAGAGAAACCCTGTCTTGAAAAACTGAAAAAAAAAAAAAAAAAAGTTAAATGGCACCCATTGGATAAGAAACATTATTTTTTTAAGGTTTATTTATTTTATGTGTCTGAATGTTATTCCCTGCATGTATGTATGTATACTTTATTCATGCCTGATACACATAGAGGTCAAAAGAAGGCATGAGATCCCAAGAATCAGAGTTTCCAATGGTTGTGAACCATTCAAAATCCACACCGTGGATTCTGGGAACCAAATCTGGGTCCTCTGCAAGAACACTTGCTCGTAACTGCTCAGCCATTTTTCCAGCCCCTAAGTAATAGTTTCTTCTTAAAAGTTTAAAAGACTAAAGAAAGCCAGCAATAACTGGTAAGTTACCAGTGACCCTAAATCTACTAACTACCGGCATTTTAATTTGAAACTTTCAGAGGAAACTGAAAGCTTGCCACGACCCAGCTATGCTGCCCAGCCATAGACTAACAGGCTTTTAAAATACCAAAGCCACTCAAAGCAAGTCTTTTTCAATGGATGCTATGTGATGGTGCCATCTGTACACGAGAGATACCATCTCCCACTCAAGGACAGTGTGCCATTCAGTATGGTGAGACTATTTGCTTATATCAACTAGATTAACCGAAGATCACCATCGTTTTGGTAGTTGCATTGTCAAAGAATCAAGGCCGTATCATCTCACGTTCAAATATTAACACTTACATTCTCTTGCTGTAAATACACATACTGAGGCATATCATAATATTAACACTTACATTCTCTTGCTGTAAATATATATACTGAGGTATAGCATCTCAATTTCTCAGCCAACTTACTTTTTTTTTTTTTTTTTTAGAAGTTGAAACAAATCAAAAACTAAAGGGAACTTAAGCAAATCCTCGAATTTTGGATGTCTGCCCAGAATTGCTGAATTTACTTATTAAGTGCAGCGGGCCTGTTGGAACCATTCCAGAGCCTACATGCTGGAGAGGGGCAGAGAGCCATAAGGTTGAAGTCAGTCTGCCTTCCTCTCTAAGCAAAGGATGTGGGGTTCTTGTGCTATCGTCACTAAGTCCTCTGAGAGGCGGGCTATCCATTATGAAACATAACATGCCTGGGAGCTGGCTTCAGGAAGTCCATCACAGATGAGCAAAGCAAGCCGCCCAAAGCCTGCAGCTTCAGTGAGCCCACACCCCTTAGGCACTCCCACCCTTTAATTTTGCTTTTTCAGAATTGAAAGTCCTAAGTTGGAAGCTAATACACTCATTCGGGTAGTTTAAAAATGATATCAGATGCTGTTAGAGGCTGAAGGGGTAAATGGATGTAAACAGAATAAGGCACGAGCTGAGTCCACGGAGTCAAATTTGCAGAGTTAGAGATGGACATTAGCAGAAGCATTTCCCTTAAAGTCTGCCTTCCATCTGATGGTTTAAGGAAATATTTTTTTTCTAAACAAGAATAGCGTGTAGTATGGTTTCATCGTGGAATAAAATCACGTCTACTAAATTGAAAGATAACGCTTTACAGAGTTATGCTCTGGGGTGGACAAATCAGGGCTGTGAGGAAGGGCCGGCTTCTTCCCACTTCTGTGCAAGAGACGAGCCTGGTGCAGTTAGTGAGGAATGGCTGGCCTGTGGTAACCTGGGAGGCCTGCACCCTGCCCTGATCATCAGGCTCACTGAAAATAAAGCAAGAGGCTAAGAGCACCTTCCAAAAAAACCCCCACAGCTGTAGAGTGGCCCCTCCTGCCAGGTAGGTTTGCCCCATGTTTGGGAGCCCGCCATCCTGCCCTCCTCACTGGCCTCCTGCTGCCTGTCATGTACCTCAGCAGCAGCCAGTGAGTGGGTCTCCAGGAATGCAGGCAGGCATTGCCTTTGGAGAAGCTCAGGCCCTGAAGCCCAGGCTTCTGTCAACACCTAGGACACAAGCAGGACACTGACAGATACAGTGTAGGGGCTTTCCTTTGGTCTGCTTTCAAATGGGTCTCTTAAACTCAAAAGGGAATGCTCTGAGTGTTAAATTAGACAACATATGGAAGACACACTAAACTGTGAGGCTCTGCATTCATGAGGCCACATTGTCATCCACAGACCTCTGCTCTGGTCTCCTGGCTCAGGCTAGCTTCTCAGAACCAGCTGGAACTTTACCTCTGTCTTTCTGCTCTACCCTGAGCTATCCAGTTCTCCTAGCTCCTGTCCTTGGGAAGATGCTCCCTTATCCACAGTCCTTTATGAAGCACAAGTGCGGCTCATAAGCATCATCCTATTCTTTCTTCCATGCTACTCATCATGA
Organism: Montemys delectorum; assembly: GCA_019843815.1. NCBI lineage: Eukaryota > Metazoa > Chordata > Mammalia > Rodentia > Muridae > Montemys > Montemys delectorum. The sequence goes on from JADRCD010212660.1 coordinate 24,610, forward strand.
CCCCTTGCTGTCTCTTGACATCCAGAACCTCTCTTGGTTTCCTCGGAGGCTGCCACAGTTGCCTCAGTGTTTGCTTCCCTGTAACTGTCCCATGTCACCATCCTGAGTCTCCTCTCTATCTCTGGTGAGCTTCTTCAGATCCTTTCTCCTCTATTTGCATGGCTGTTTGAGAACCAAGCACCCATCACTTTTGCCAAGACACTTTAGTCAAGTCAGAAGGGGTTGGTCACCTTCCTGTCTCTCACTCTAGTCTCTGTATTTCCCCTCAAACTTGATCACTGAGAGCCCAGGAAAGCTTCCCATGTGCCTGATGGGCAACTCCAGTTTTTTTCACTTGTTTTGAACTTTCTCTGACCAAGCCACCCTACTAGTCATATCCATCCTGGGACCTTCTGGTCACACTCAGTTCCTGACCTCTCTGACACTTTGCCTCTTTCCCTTCTGTCATGGCTGCGGCTTTAACAAGAGTTCATTGGCTCTTTGTTCTTTAACCAGGCAACGGCCTGGGACTCGACTGTGTCTCTTGCAGACCTGAATTTGCACATATTCCCTACCTGGTGGCGCCCTTTTGGACGTTCTTGAAAACTTTAGGAGGTGGGCCTAACTAGAGGAAGTAAGTCAGTGGGGTTGGTCCCCTTCCTGTCTCTTCCTCTGTTTTCTGTCTGCCACAAAGAACACATTGGGCCAACAACCATGGACTGGGACATTTGACACAGTGAGCAAAGCCAACCTTTCCTCAAGTTGTAAGTGTCAGATACTTGGTCATGGAGGGCCAGTGGTCCACTGTGAGACTGCAGAGTCTAGGATGGCTGTCTAAACAGGACAACATGCCATTGCAGAAGGGAAGAGATCTCAGAGTCCCATACCTAGACAAAGAACTATGGAGCTAAGGACTATAGAGAGAGGGACAGCCAGCTTCTCCCAAGGATGAGCCCCCTGAATGGTTTATCCAATAGCAAGTAGCCAGCCCCTGAATGATATATACACAAACAGCAAAAATGGGCTTACCAGGTTGTATTTATGTATTTATATATTTGAGTATCTATATGCATATCTAACAATAATAATTAAAGAAAAAGAGACCATCAGTTTGAAAGGAAACTGGTGTGAAGGGAGAAAACATGGGAGGGGCTGGAGGGATGAAAAAGAAGGAAGGACATAAAGCAATTATATTTTAATTAAAATGTACTAAGTAAAAATAAAGTTAATGCAAAATGTGGATGAGGAATATATCTTCAATTGGCAATAATTGGTTTTTGTTCAATTTTAGTCCTTTTTTAAAAAAACTTTTAAAATTCATATTATATCCCAATCACAGCCCCCTTCCTCCTTCCTTCCCAGTCCTGCCCTTCCAAATCCCCCCCCCCCCGTTAATGCCTCTCCCTCTCCTCCTCAGAGGAAGAGGAGCCCCCATAGGGTACCCCCCCCACCCTGGGATATTTAGTCCCAGCAGGAATAAGCACTTTTCAATGTGAGTCTTAATGACATATAGTTCTGTTCTAATAAAAGTCAATTATTTTTTTGTTTTTTGTTTTTTTGTTTTTGTTTTTGTTTGTTTGTTTGTTTTTTCAAGACATGGTTTCTCTGTATAGCCCTGGCTGTCCTGGAACTCACTTTGTAGACCAGGCTGGCCTCGAACTCAGAAATCTGCCTGCCTCTGCCTCCCAAGTGCTGGGATTAAAGGTGTGTGCCACCACTGCCCGGCTAAAAGTCAGGTATTATAAAAAAATTCTAACATGGACAGCAATTCTACTTACCATTTGTCTCTCAACTAGGAATAATAATAAAAAGTATTTATGTTTCAAACCTGACTACTGATTTTCAGTCCCAAAATTTCCCCATCTTCTGGCCATCTTCAATCGGACAATAGTTGTTATAAAAACTTAACCAATCAAAAAGTAGAATTAATTCTATACTCCACAACGTCCTCTCAGAGTGTGCCCTCACTGTGGCGTTCTGTCACGGCATCTCCTGCATTGGTCGTCGTCTCCTGGTTTCATCATGTCTGTTTTCCTCTTCCATCTGGGTGGTTACTGAGACCAGCTCAGCCACCATCTTGGACAGCCTTGCTCTGCTCATCATGTGACTGTCGCCACGTCTCACGGGGCCTGCCACCCACCTGCTGCTCCTCCATCTTTCCCTTAAATTCAGTTGCCTGCTGGTAAGTTTTCAGAGCTGCAAACACAGAGCTGACCCTGCCGCCCTCTGCTCAGAAATGTTTGATACAATTTAGACTTTTTCCATTGGGCATTGAACAATCTGGTCCGATCAACGTTCCTCCTCTATTCTCCCTGACTCCCAGTGCAACAGGATCAGCTGCATCTTGGAAAATTACTGAATGCATGTATAAAATATTTAAAATTAACATTAATAATTAAGCATCTTACTTAAGGCCTCATCCCCACCCTATACACATTCACTCTCACTGCCAACAGCAATGTCACAAAGAGACAACACACCCCTTGGATCCAATATAGAACTCTTCAAAGCCCCTGAGATCCAGCCAGGCTATGTGCTATCTTTTCATCTATAGAACGGAAGTGTCCTTCTCTGAGCCGCCAGCAGGCCTTCCCACCTCTAATCTCAGTAAGTCACCACGTCTCTCAATGTATCCAAGTTATCTTTGAACTTGTCTTACAGGATAAGACAAGCTCCCCACAAGCTAAGACCGAGTGATCATACCACCTATGTGCAATCGGACACTTAACAAATGCTTGGTGGTTGGGTGAGGGCAGGCAGGAAGGGCTGCACTGTTTAACACATCCAATTTTATAATCAGCAAGGAATTTAGTTCATGTACCCTCCTTCCATCTCTCTCACATATGCATGCATTTCTTTTCAGGGGGTGGGTACCAACTACCTGAGCATCGTAAATGGGCCACTCTTGTGCAGGGAAGATGACCTGACAGTGTAGAAAGAGTGCCAGGGTGGACATCAATATACCTGTGCTTAGTAGCAGCAAAACCTTCATTATGGAGTACTCTTCAAAGGTCAGCTGCAGCCGCACGAACTGAAGGCTGATCTGGCGCATCCCCTGGCACAGTTCATACATGGCAGACTGGTGCATCTTCTCTCTGCAAAGGAAAAGCAGTCGCATACATCTGAGAAGACGGGTCACCATCATGTCCAGGCTGGCGGCCTGGGCAGCTTAACAAGACCCCTGAGCCAGTTCTCCCTGTGGCTTCAACATGAAGCAGATGTGCATTTTAAAGACAAGTCAGATGCCTTTCCGAGTAACTGTAAGTCAATGGTTTCTAAAGCCCTACGAGCTCCCCAGAAGAACACGGGAGAAACACTGACAGGTCAGGGAGCCATGGTTTCTTTCCACATTAAGGGTACTGTTAGTGGATGGGGGTGCTGTGATGAGATCACCCACAAACCAGAGCAGCTGTGGTGATCCGGGGTGAAGCCCAAGCCTCGTTGGTTGCCAGTGTGACAGACTGACTAGAAAGGACTGGGCTGGCTGCAGTGAACAGAAGGCGGTCACAACCATGCTTATTTCCACATGGCCTCTCTTACAGAGGTCATGGAGTAGGTCTGGTACTGACTTCACCAATGTAGTTGATATATGGAATTAAAGGCAAATTAGAAAGGTAAGAGCAAGAAGTAGAATCGGCTCTAATCAAGACAGACAGCAATGGCATCATATACAGAAATGTTTCCATCCACACAGCCACCCCATCCCTTCATTCCACCACCCAAGTGTTTCGGTATAAATTCATATATACAACGAAGGGATCTTTCTTTTCTCTCTCCTTGAGGGATAAACATGGCATCACATTATTTTGAGATGTTTTTCAGAAAAAAAAAATGTGCCCATTGGGAGGCTTTGCAAATGTCGCAAGAGATGACCAGTGTAATAGGAAAAGAGCTGCCAAGCCAAAGGGACAGGAGGGCCACGAGGCTGGTGCATTTCTCCAGGTGCCCTCCAGCTCCCCGCCCCCCCGCCCCCCGAGCTCTCCTCGGGTGCTAAGCCTCTTCTAAGAGGTGAGGAACCCAGAGGGAAACAGGGCAAACATTGCTCTGGATAGCAATAGTGCCTTCCCTCTTCACGCACATGTACACGCACACGTGCATGCACACACTAACATTAGAAGCTTGTAGGGTTACTACCAAGAATTGAGCATGGAACAAATGCTAACACCTTTGGAATACTTGCTTTAGGTTTTCAAGCAGTTTCATCATGGCACAGTTGAGGCCTAGTCTGTTCCTGTTGGGTCTGACCTGGCTCTACCTCATCTAAGATAGGAACAACAAGCTTGGTGGATTAGCCTTTGTTCTCAGATGTGTGTGTTAAGTGCTTGTGTGTAAAACAACACACTCCTATATTGTCATGCTGAGATTTGACACTAGAGATGACATCCCTCAGTAACTAATTTCCACTCAACACGTAAGTATGAAAGGTGTCTATTTTAATACTGGGAACGCTAAGGGAGGTCACTCTAGCTGCTTCAAGCTTTGTGAATAACATCACAACTTATAACAATTTTATAAAAAAGTATGTGCATGTGTGAAAGTATGTGCATATGCATCTCTCTCTCTCTCTCTCTCTCTCTGTGTGTGTGTGTGTGTGTGTGTGTGTGTGTGTGTGTGTGTGTGTATACACATGAATGCAGTGGCTGAGGAAGCCAGAGGATGTCAGATCTCTTAGAGGTGGACTCTAGGCATGTGAGATGCCTGATATAGGTGTTAGGGAACTAAACCCTGGTGTGCTGCAGGAGCAGCACAGGTTTTTAACCACTGAGTTTTCTTTCCAGCCCCTGTTATAATGTACAAAACCAAGGTCTAATGGTGGGAGAGCACATGGATTCTTAGCTTTTTATTGCTGTTACAAAGGACAACAGAGAGCACCTTTGTGTGCTTCCACAAGACAGAGCTTGGTACAGAGCTGCTCTTCTAGTCATTAGCACCGCTTCCTACCAGTCGGGGCCAGGAAAGCCCTTCCATTCCACACCCTCCTAATTATCTGGTCCCAAATATTTTGCCTTCTGATGAGTGCATGTTCAAGGGTAACTCATAGTTAATTGCTTTTATTTCCATTCCGGTATTACCAGTAGCTCAACATGCTTTTTCAAATGTTTACTGACATTTCTCTTTTTGGTGATTTGTCTCTTCATGTTCTTACCCAGGCCATTTTATTTATAATCTTTCTATCATTAAGTCACACTTTCAAAAATAATAACAAGTAGCATTATTAGTTGGGTTCATGGAGCTCAGACTGGCCTCAAACTTGTTATGATGCTGGGGATGAGCTGAAGTTTTGATCCTCCTGCTCTACCAGAAGGGTTACAGCCGTAGGATCACAGGCATTCGCCTCCACATCTACTTTATATAGTGCTTGAAACTAGGCAAACATTCTGCCAGCTAAGCTACATTCACAGCTACATGGCCCTCCTGGGTTCAAGCAATCCTCCTGCCTCAATGTCCAAACAAGCATCTGCCAAGCTCCCCACCCCTTTATTAATAGTTTCTTCTTTAACTTGTTTGCAATTTTTTCATTTTGTCTTCTCCTCCCACCCCATCTTCTTCCTCCGTCTCTCTTGTTAGCACTTGCTTGATGTCTTTTCTCCAGCCTTATTTTATTCTGTTGGTTTAAAATTCACCACATGTATTTAATCATCAAAAAGCCAAATTCAAAAAACTGAGAGTCTCCAAGTTTTGCCATTATCTGTTCTCAACTATTTGCCACTTGAGTAGCTCGGTTTAATCTGTTTTCATTTACTGCGATGACGGCAGGTTTGGACTTTCCCACCACTACGCTGGCTTCCTTGCTCTCTGTTCTCTCTCTCTGCTCTCTGCTTTCCTTCCTTTAACTGGATCAGTCCAACTTTCCTCTCCATGTCTGTCTCTCTACTGTATTTAGAAAATGCACATTCTTTCTTTCACACTTCTAATAGTTATTTTTGAATGAAGAGCTTGCATAGTTAAAAATTTAGAGTTAATTGGAAGATTTCCCCCAGAAACAGGAAACTGTTGACACTACATCATCCCACTTCTACCGCTTCCCGTTCTCCATGCTAACGGTCTTCAGGCTTGGATCCATCCTGCTTTCGAATCACAATCAAAACCATTTTGTTCCTCTTCGATTCACTGGTGTGTTTCTCAATATCGCCTTACTGTCTTCTGCAGCACCAAGGGTGGATCTCAGTCTTTACATCTCCAGGCAAGTGCTTCACCATGTGGCTCCAGGCTGGCCCCACCAGTATATCTGGGTGTAGCAGGGTCTTTGCACATCAGCACTTCCTGTCCATCACACTTCACTTCTGCGTTCCATTTTGTACTTATTAAAGAGCATGTTTTAGTGATTCTTTTAGATGAAGTCCGCATCTCAACTTGTCTCAACATGTCAAACCTGACTACTTGGATGCTTTCCAAAGCTCCAGACTTCTAGCTTGACAAGTAATTTCTCCCAAAACTTTAAGGCTACTATTCCACGAAACCTGGGCCTCCTTCCTGGCTTTAGGAAGAGCCCCATATAGTCTTGAATTTTCTTTAGTAGCATTATGTTTTTACTCTTAACCCATGCCTGTGCCTTCACTCTGATGTGCAGATGACTAGGATGGACTGTTTTTTTTTTTTGCTTCTTCTGTTGGAGGCACGGTGCTGTTGCTGACATGTAGGCATTTGTTCAATTCTGCCATGGCCTTTGCTGCATGCAGCCTCTTCACGCAGCATCCTTACTCCAGCCCCATTGTTGAGCTCTTAGTGGGAAGTTAGCCCTTTCTCATCCCCTCTATGTTAACTCCCCTTTCGTTCACACCCTTTTCTTATTATCTTCTTTCTAGGTGACTGTATTTCACATCTATTTTCCAACTAAATATTTTTCTTTGTCTATTAAACCCACATGTTAAAATCTATAGTATATTCATTGTTTATTATTTTTGAGAAGTTCACGTACAAGTACTGTATTTATATCATTTCCAGCCTTCTCTGTCCCCCTCCAACTACTCCTGTGTACCCTGAATCACTGTCAAATTCATGACATTTTTTTCTTTAATTAATCTTATAATTAAATTAATAATAATTAATTTATTTAATTTTCTTGTTATTTATACTAACTTCATTTCATGTTGCTGTGTTTAGTTCTTGAATTTTGGTGGCAGTATTTGTTGTGTCAAGAAGCAAAGACATGCTATTGTTATTCTTGTTACTCGTACTAGGAAGTCCATATCATATTGCTTGCACCTAGGGCTTGAATTTCAGGGCTGGGTTTTGCCATGTCAAGGAGTGAAGTTGTGTCTTACTATTTAGTTCCTCCAGAGACATCTGTGACTTCCCATAAGGCATCCCTTCTCTTACGGTTATTATGCCACCAGACATTTCAATGTGCTTCTTTTTATAGTTTCTTTCAGATTTCCAAGCTCATTTTCAGGTTGCCAGGACACACAGTTAGCACACACTTTGGCACTCCCTGTCTTCTCTGTGAACCTGTATGGCACTGGCTTATAGAAGGAGCTCTATGGGAAGTATTGGCAGTGAGAAGTGCCGAAAGTGCCAAGTGCCTTGCATCTTCTGGACCAGTTTTATTGCTAATTCCTCAGCTTCAGTGCTTTTGCTAGGACACTAGTAGTTAACTTTGGCCTCCACTTAATGTGTTGTAGGCCTCTTTCCTTATTTCTTTCCACTTCCTTGCCATGTCCCTGGGCTAGTCAAAGTGTAGCTGAGTTTTATTGTTCTTGGTAGCAGAGTCATGGGGCTCTATCCCAGGCCCCAACCCAGCTGGATTCACAGCCTTTTTCCTGTTTGTGTTCTAATATTCACCCCTAGAGCAGATGTCTGTACCCCCTCATCTGTTTGAGCTTTAGCTCAAAGTTAAACCAACCTGCCCCCTTGCCCTAGTCCCTCTGTGGAAGTACGGAGAGCACCTCAGCTGGTGTTCCTCAGCTTCCATCCACCTTGCTATTGGAAACTTGGCCTCTCATTGACCTGAACTCAGTGGCCAGTGACTCTCATGGATCTGCCTTCCTCCTCTCCCCATGCCCTGGGCTTCTACGTGTGCACCACCATATCCCGCTTATCATATGGGTTCTGGGGATTGAACACAGGTCCGCCTGTTTACAAAGAAAGCTTATAACTAAGCAAGCTGCCTCTCCTGCTCGGCTTGCTTCCGGCTCCTTTTGAGACTGCCTATGTATTTAAGAGGGTCTATTTTGTTTTGCTTTGTTTTGTTTTTGTGCAAAAATTTCTACGTGTCTATGAGGGAGAAATGGCTTAGTTCATTTCCACCATTCAGTTTATTATGAGATTCTTAAACAGAGGACCCATGTGCAACAAAGCATTTTAAAAGTCAAAAAATAAAATGAGGTTAAGTATCAGCTAAGTATAAGCTTTTACTCAATATATATTTCATGATAAAAGAAGAAGGAAAAGGAAAAAGAAACGGGAAGTATATAAAGCAAGGAAGTGAAGGCAAATGCATATGATGTCGATGGGAAGCCAGCGGGCTACTGGTAAATTATAGATAGTATGATTATTAAGTGGCTCCCTAATAAAATCTGACATTTATGAGGATTTCAAAAAGTGGAGAGAGGAGACTAATAAGTGTGCTCATGATGTTTGATACAAATATGAACTTGATATTGACTTCTGAAAGTGTCCTTATATGTAGTATGGTGTGTGGTGGTGGTGGTGGTGGTGGTGGTGGTGTGTGTGTGTGTGTGTGTGTGACTTCACATTGCTGTAGAGGCTAGAGGACAACTTAGCATGATATCCTGAGGAGGAAAGTGTCATCCGCCTTGTGTGTGTTTGAGACAAGGTCTCTTAGCTGGCTTCCTGAGTAGGCTAAACCTGGCTGACTAATCCCAGGGATCCGACCTCTCCAGCATGTGGATTATAAGCAACCACTGCACCGGACTATTTAATGGGAGTTCTGGGACACAAACTCAGGTTCTGGTGCTTGTGGGACAAGCACTGTACCGACTTTTGCTGGCCTGCCGTATCTTTCCCACAGGGGAGCAAGCACTTTTGGCTTTGCACGGAGTTGCCACACAGCTCCAGAGACTCGCAGTCTTGTGACTTCTGAGACCCAGTCTTTGCACTAGCAACACCCAAATACCTCGGATCATTCCAATCTTGTATAGACACAGGAAAGAACTATGCAGAAGTTCCCAATGCATAAAGTACTGTATGAAGGTTAGTTCTTTAAAAATATAATTGCAATAGAGAAAATATTTCTAGAGAAGTCAGTGCTCATTTTGGTTGAAGCAAGCCAAGAAAGCATCAAATTCTTGAAATGAATTTTCAAGGAAAAAAAAACCCATTTTATTATTATCACATCTATATATAGGCTAGTACACTGAGGAAGAGGAGAGACAAGGCAGATGTTCACAAGGTAGAAGTGACTTGATTAATGCTGAACACCAGAAGTAAACACCTTCATTTCAAAGTGTTTCTGTTACTAAGACGTGTTAACACAATATCCACACACAGAGCAAAGGTTAGAAAGACACAACCCTGTCTGGAAGCACCTGAGAGGGCGAGTGCGTGGCAACACACCTTAAAGAAAGCAGTTTTTTGCCACGTGGGTCTGAACTGAGCCCATTAACTCTTTGTTGAATAGCCTTGCAGCCCACATGGCTGTGTTCAGGGACAGTTCCTGCATGCAAGAGTTGAGTTACTTCTTACTAATCCTTATTACTAATCCTTGTAAGGAACTATCAGCATGCTTATGAGGAGTGTTGGATATGAGGAAGCCACGATCCCAGCCCTGATGTTTTACTTTCTCGAGCACTCTGGTCCAAGTGAATACCTTTCGAGTCTCTCCTCTATCATCCAACTGTACAGAGATCTCCAGCATGAAACTGATTTTGTAATCAATGAGTCCATTGTTCATCCTTTATTCTGCATTCTGTACTAGAACTTTTGTGCTTCCAAATCCCTTTCCAAAAGAAGATGATGCACTCAGTACAGCTTAAAATTCATGAAAGCAGGCTGGCCACCTTACAACCATGCTTAACTTTGCCACATTATTCTGCACAGTTAGATTTCATGTACAGAAAGGTACTTCAGAAGAAGTAGAAGCGAGGACAATATTTTGGCATGATACTGGCATTAAAACTCCTGCCTTTGCAGAAAGATCCTACTATATGATTTTATTCGTTTAATGACTGCATCTTGTTTTGAACAGAGTAATCAGGTAGCATCAAGTGAGACTGTACTTGACCACTTTGGGAAAGAAGAGTAACTCTGTATCCTGCCTTTAAAATCCAAAAGTAAATGCACAGCTCCAAGTCAGTCTTCGACAGTAGATGGAAATAGAGAAGGCGAGGAAGTGGACTGTGAGCTGACTGGTTAGGTGCTGGGAATCAGACCTGGGTTCTTCACTGAGCCATCTGTCCAGCTCAGCATGAATAGATCTTTATGTTGTACACCAAGTATAGTAAGTTTGTCACCAATGACAAACACTGTATGGTTTCACCTATGTGGGTTTCTCTGAGTAGTTAAGCAGAGTAGGGACTTGGTGATTATGAGAGACACACAGCTTCAGCTTCATGTGATGTGAAAATTCCCTTGATTACCTGCACAACTATGCGATTGACTCCCCTGAGCTGCACACATGAAGGGTCAAGACGGCGAGTCTCATATGTATTGGGGGGAAAAAGTGACTGTTTCCAAATCATCATGTTACTATATACTCTGACGGAAATTACAAAACTAAAATTATATTTAATCATTTAGCTTCTGCCAGGGCTTGAGGGTTATTGTTTCTCCTTTCATAAGACACAGAACATCTCTTCTCCATTTCCACAGCTTGCTTTGCCTTGCTGTCTTGTTAGCCCTCCGCGTTGCTGTCTGTGTGTTTTACTGCAAGATGTACTCGAGGCTTTTAGAAAGCAGGAGACGTAAAAGATCTTTAAAATAAGCCATGGTTACAGAAGGTCACCTGGAAACAGTCCCCAGGGTCCTGTTTGTTACAGTCCTGATGTCCTGTGGAGAAGATGATGATGGACTCCATGTCTCATTTATGTCTTCCATAAACTGCCATTTAATTGACATAACCTTGCCTCGAAGGCTGATGTTCTCAATGCCTAAGGACAATAGGTTGCCAACTCTGCTACCTGTGGGGCCCCAGGAAAAGACTGATGGTGCTGTTTATTCCAGATTCTTTGGCAACAGCGCACCAACCTCTCTTCTCACTTACACACCTCTGAGGCGTGTAAGACAGCACTTTGGGAAGTATTGCAAAAGACTACTAAAATAATCCGTAGTCGACCCTGTATTAGACCCGAGGGACTGCCCACACTGTGTTCTCTGCCCTTTTCAAGACAGGGTATTTATTTATCATTCCGTGATTGGTTTTCATAGGGCACATGTTCAAAATGATGTGAGGTGAGCAGCAAATGAATGTCTCACAGTGATGGGTATAGGTGAATCTAAGCTTCCAGCATCTGAGCCATTGAACCAGGGTGAATGCCCTTGAATCTCTGGACTCTCAGGAGCAGCTCTATCACCATTAAGGACATCTGGTTTTCTAGTAGCCAGCTAAAACTTCAGTAAATTGTCTCTAGGACCTTGTGCAGTGTGTCATCATGAGGTGTGTCATCATGAGGCAGCACAGGTCTTGTAACAGTGAGCCACAGCAGATCAGGATGCTACATACTACATCATCAGGTTAGGATAAATTGAACATTTTGTTCTGTGGACAGTATAACAGATGGCTCCTGACTCCTGCTTATCATTTAAAATGCCCACAAAATCCAGTATTTAGAAACAAGCCCTTCCTCCAAACCTTAATGGGAATAAAAATTACCTCAATTTGAATCTTCAGATTATTCAAGTTTACTATTTCTCCTCCTAATCACACACTTCTGCTCTTATGCTCCTGATTTGCTCTCCTTAGGATGTACAGAAAGTATCGGCAGTGGAAGGAAGAGCTCAGCTGTCTGGTCCTGAGGTCACCATGAGAATTGTATCTTCTCCTACTTTTCTGGACTAGTGCCTTGGAGAGAGACTGGCAGCACAGGGTCTCTAGGACATCCATTTATTCTCCACAGTGTCTCACAGTGCAGTCAGTGTTAGTTAGAAGCCAACCTGGTGTTCTCTTGGTCACCAAAATTGATGCCCCTAAAAGAGATGCACTTTCATAAAGCCGTCACTGGACTTCAGCACCTCAATCTCCACTGACTTCAGTGAATGATAATTGAAAACAGTACGTGACAAAAACCAAGAAGGAGCCTGGTGACAATCATGGAAGTGTAGGGAGAGAAAGCGTTTTTTTTTTTTTTTTTTTTTTTTTTTTGTTTTTGTTTTTTATCATGAATATTATACATGGCATTTAAAAACATTCATTTATAATGAAACATAAAAAAATAAAAAAATACATAATATAGAGAACAGGGAGGTAGCTCCTACAGGTAAAGTACATTACCATGTAAACATGAGGACCTGAGCTTGAACTCCCAGACCATATGTTACAAAAATTAAAACAACAACCAAAACAAGACACCAGGTGTGGTGGCGTTCGCGCATAATCTCGGTGCTGAGAAGGCAAAGGCGGGCAGGTGCTTGGGGCTTGCTGGCCAGACAGTCTCAGCAAATCGGAGAGCCCTAAAACAAGAGGCCCTCATCTCAAATAACAAGGTGGACAGCTCCCAAGGAATGATGGCACCTGAAGCTGTCCTCTACCTTCAGAGACATGTGTAGGACATGCACCTGCACAGATAGTAATAATGCACCAATAGATACTTAAGATAATCAGTGGTTCCCATCAGGTATCAGGGTAGTTCGGGGTACAAGAGAGAAAGCACGCAGCCCTAGCTACCTGCAGAAGCTTGGGTTTTACAGAATATGAATGGGGGTAACTACTCAACCGTACCACACACATGCTGAGCACTGGTTCAACACTCTTCCTCCATCAGCTTGGCCTCTCCCCCGGCCATTGACAAGGTAACTGACTTGAACAAGGTGATTTCCGAGAAGCTTTTCAGGGTGGCGTCTTATGTCATAGAGGTATGTGTGTCCCTGAGATGGGTGGCTGGAGAAGCCACAGTATGGTGAAACAGCAATGGCTAGGGGTAAAGGGAACCTCAGATCATCATCTGCACCAGCCCTGGGGCCTTGGATATGGTCATGCAGGAACACGCCAGCACTCTGCTCCCACAGGAATGAACTGGATCTTAGTTTTTAAAGATTTTATTTATTTTTATATTTTGTGCGTTGGTGTTTTGCATGCATGTGTGCCTGTGTGGTGGTGTGAGATCCTGGAGTTACGGACAGTTGTAAGCTGCCATGTGAGTGCTGGGAATTGAACTGAGGTCCTCTGGAAGAGCAGCCAGTATTCTTAACCACTGAGACATCTCTCCAGCTCCTGATCCTTTTGATTCTTGATTTGGAAAGGAAATTTATGAAATCCTTGCTCTAATCATAAACTTGACTAAAGAAATTTACTTATTCCAAGACACTTCTTAGAAGGCTAAGTGGAAGCAATTGTTAACTTTAAGGTTTAAACTGTGGCCTGCTGGACCCAGAGCTGAGTTCTAAAGCATAGAACAGAGGCCTAGCACCAGGGAATGCTCAACAAATGCTCATTGGCTTAAGACTCGTTACCCCAAACTACTCTCTAGCTGGGTTGCTGTGTACACGGGTGCACATTCCCAATCCAACCAAAGTGCATCAAAAATACCGGAAACACTTAATGTTTGAAGTGAACATGTAGAGACTTTATGGTAGTAAAGTCACTAATGGTAGGACAGTCATTTCACTACCATCCCAGTGGTTTTAGCCAGAAAGTATCTAAAGGGTGTGTGAAGGGTGAGGAAGGGGGTGCGCCGTGTGCACCTGTAGATCTGATATCCACGGGTGTGTGAAGGGTGAGGAAGGGGGTGCGCCGTGTGCACCTGTAGATCTG
>JADRCD010212660.1:38465-49005 GCA_019843815.1 Montemys delectorum
GTGTGAAGGGTGAGGAAGGGGGTGCGCCGTGTGCACCTGTAGATCTGGTATCCACGGGTGTGTGAAGGGTGAGGAAGGGGGTGTGCTGTGTGCACCTGTAGATCTGGTTTCTATGGGCATTCTTTAGTGATCGCCACTCTGACATGAAGGTACAACAAGAAACATAGAAAGGAGATGAAAAACAAAAAAACCGTTACTCACTAGTGGAAGTGAATTTTTTAATTCCCATGTCTTGATTGTAGGCTGTAGACACCAACAGAAGACAAGAAGACTCAGAGGGGAGTCTTCCTTTATGCACACACATTGTGGATATAAAAGAGTCATTTAGTTTTAATGACGGACTCTAGTTACTTACTTGTACAAGGCAAGGGTTTTACCCACTCCCTATTGAAATGGCAGAATTCAAACAAAGCGAATTACCAACTTATGAATGTTATAGACTACTTGGGTAAAACTTGGGACAAACACTTGTCTAGATCTGTATGCCCAGCCCCTGATGGTGTCAGCTTTCCTAAGGCAAAAACTACGTGTTCTCCACACCCAGGACCTGGGGCTGTGAGAAGGACATTGGTTCTGGTGAGTCTGCAGAGCAGCCGTTGGGAGGTGGTGCCATGGAGCCTTGCAGAGGTGACTGATGTGTGTAGCTGCTGGGGCAGGAAGAGCTACCGGGCAACTCTGCTTGTGTTACACAGCCTCCTTCACTAAGAAAGTCTTACCTGCTGAAGAAAATGTGCTAAGAGCCAAGCTCTCTTACCAGAGACGCTATTACATCTGGTAAAGAAACTGGGTCCTAGGTATCACTTTTGGGGTGCCATAATTCCAGACGAAGGGGGCCTTCTTTTGTGTCAATTATTCTATAAAAGCTGGTGAATTGTCTGCTTGAGCAAAAAAAAAAAATGTTCAATTCAATTAATTTATTAGACATTGGTCACGTGTCCTCGCTTATTACTGATTCTGAACATCTGTCACAGAGTAGATTTTGTTCAGGACATTATGAACAACTGCATCATTCATTACTGGGAAAAAGGATGGTGACACCACCCAAGCACTACACCAGGCGTGACAGCCATTTCCCATAAGACATGCATATTGCATGATGCCACACACATCTGTTTACATAAAATCACTACTAAAGGTGGCCGGGAAATACGGAGCTGACATTTTCTAATCTTTGCCTCTCTGCTGATGGTCAGAGCCGAGGCGTACGTTGTTGCTCATTGACGGCACATGATTTGTTGAGCCTTTGTTGCCTAAAAGCAATGCATGAAGATGAGGATTTCTAAGGTGTCAGGCAGGCTTCAGGCTCAGTTCACAGGGCAGCCTGGCTAAAAAGACGGGTGATTACAACCAAAGGTCCTTCTTCATTTTCAAGTCCCACACAAAGAATTGGGTGTGCATGGAGGCTGCCATCAGGTGTCAAGGACATTACCTAAGCCTGTGCTTGCGATGTGACCTGCTCCTAACTCCTGTGTTCCAAGTTCCTTAACAGTGTGATTGGATTAAGAGGTGGATCTTCTCCTGGATGGTTAAATCATGACATTAGGACCTGTACTAATTACTAATCTCTTTGCATTTGCTTTAATCAAATATCTGATGAGAAATAACTTACAGTAAAAAGGGCTGATTTTGTCTTACAGTGTAAGAAGGCATATAGACTATGACATCTGGGAAGGCATGTGGAAGGGTTATGAGAGTCGTGGCTAATCACTGCATCCCCAGTCAGGAAGCAGAGAGAGGAAGTGGCGAGAGGCTCTGTATGTCTTCCTACCAGGGCCCAACTCAAGGTCCCCTCGCTGGGACCAAGTGCTCAAATACATAAGCCCACATGCACAGTTCACATTCAAACTGCAATAAAGACTTTATCAAGTTGATAGGGGCAGAGTTCTTTTTTGGAGGAGGAGATGTTTTTGCAAAACATCTATTCTCCTGAGAAGGACTGCTGTTTAGAAGCAACCACGGAGTGCCATTTGGAGCAAACAAAGAGAAGCCCCTCACCAGACGCCGAACCCGCTGGCAGCTCGATTCTGAACTTCCCAATCTCCAGAATGGTGAACAACACATTTTGTTGCTTATAAATTACTTAGTCTTTGGCATTTTGTTACAGTAGCCCAAACAGACTAAAGTAAACAATGACAGAAAAACTAAGCATCATCGCCCTAGGGGGTTATGTTGAGGACAGGGACTTCCAGGAAGGACCATGACTAGTAGTGTTCTGAGAACAAGTTTTCCATTTAGGGAAACCATCTCACCTTAAAATGTGCTGTTTCCATTGGAGCCAAGCAGCCACTTTGTCCCAAAAGTTCTCTTCTGTCTGGAAAACCTATGAATCCTTTGTCTTTCTTATTTTGAGAGTTAGGATAATGGTCTGTATTATTTTTATCTAATAGATTCGAGATCTGGTGGTTTCATTCTGTGCCACAAGAGACATGGTACACCTTCAAAGCCAAAGGATGGGAAAGACAAAGTGTAAGGTGCAACGATGGGAAAGGAGGAAAAGGGGTGGGAGTGGAAGGTGGCATCCTTTGTATGGAGGAGACAGCCACCAGAGTCACAATGATCATGTTCCCTTTCTATTCCTGAGCAGCCATCTATGAAACTTTGTCACCTGTCATCTGGTATCTTCACGCTAGTCCTCCACTCAGGCACCCATGTCTCATATGTCCTGTAATCGATCAATCATGCTGTAGGACAGCAGGGGACAGGCTGCATTACTTGCTTTTCTGGTTTTGTATTTTGATTTTTTTAGGGGACACAGTCACGAGGTTCCGAGTGCTGTAATTTACTGCTGACCGTGAAGGTGCTAGTCACTGCTCACACATCTTTGAATTCTTTTTTGAGGAGTGTATAATGCTTTTGCATTACGAGAATACATGTGTGGGTACACGTATGTCCCAGTATAGGTGTGCATGTATAGTCAGAGGCAGCCCTGTGGTCTTGGTTCTTGCCTTGCAATCAGTCTTGAGACAGGGTCTTTGAGCACTGGCTGCATACAGAGGCCGGAGGACTCTCTTGTTCCCATCTCTCATCCAGTTGTCCAAGTGCCGGCATTACTACACCCAGATTTAAGTGGGTTCTGGGGACCCCAACCCATGTCCTCTTACTTGTGTGGCACTCCCATCACCCACTGAGCCGTCTCCTCAGCAGCGGCTATGAAGTTTAGTGAGGAGATTAAATTTTTCATCCAGGGACGTGAGTAGGATATTCATTTATGTTGTCATTTAGAAAACTGTTCTTCAATCCCAAACAACCAATCACAGCTGAATGTGAAATGCAGATAATACTCCTTCATTCCCAAACAACCAATCACAGCAGACTGAGTATGAGATGCAGATAATACTTGTAAATCAACTACTTTTCATATAAGCCAGATTAAAGGAAGGACTTAAAATACAAAATAAAACAAAAACAAAACAATATCACTCTCTTAATGTTTTGGGGAAAATGGTTATTTTAATAAAATGATTATGTAATATTATTTATAAGGACACAATGGGTTTGTTATCTTTATCCTATTTTTGTGTTGATGGGGATTGAACCCAGGACTTTTTGCATGCTAGGCCAGCACTCTACTGCTGAATTACATCCATACCCCTGTGGTTATTTTTAAATAAATTAATAGATTAATAGTTCTAAGTTTCTGTTTGGGTAATTATCAACAGATATAACTCTCTAAAGGAAAGGTCCTGGCTCTGCTCAGTGATTTTGAGAAGATAGATAAAGGGCTTCATGGACCAGCAGGAAACTGCTGGTGGCTTATTCCCTGGTACAGATTAGAAAGACGCCTTAGCAAAATAAGCCACATGTGACCACAGGTTAGAGACTGGGCCTTTAAGTTTGTGCTCTTAAGTACTGCCGTGGTATCAGACAGGAAATACAACTGCTTTAAATGTGGGACTAAAGCCCTAGTTATTCTAAACAGATTCAGTGGTGCTCTCTATACTCTAGTGTGTTTCCACTTGTTTTGAATGGTAACTTATAAGAGATGACGTGTGATTGGTCAGCAAAGGCTCCATGTTCTAAAGCACCAGGAACTATTATGATGTCTCAAAGGTTTTTACTCTCTAGCCTGAAAGAGAGCAGTCTTCACTTAGCTAAAGAAGCTGAGCTCTAGACTGAGGGACTCTTGGGTCCTCCCCATCAAACAAAGAGGGAAAACACCACCCTCATTGTAGAGCTGGGAGGATTAAGAACAACAGCGACCTTGAGCCCCTCTGATTGAGCCCCGCACACACCTCAGGATTACTTTGCCCCGCAGGGTGCACAGTGATAGACATCTTAGCAGGAAGGGAGGGAGTTCATCAGCTGCCCAGTCCTCCCAATGCCCTCATGCCATCCTCTGTCCACAGAGGTACTGCTGCTGCTCAGCAGGTGGCCACATCTGGGGTGTGTTGGCCCCTCAGCAGTGAATGGCCTCTGTCTTGCTTGTTTCCTCCATTATATACTTACTTTTGAACTGGAAACTTCTGGTTTCTTTGGCAAGCTGGTTATGTCAAATGATGGTTTGCTAAAGCAGACACATGAAAGGATGTCAAACGATGAAAGTTTCTTTGATAACAACACTCGTGTAGCGGTTCACCTTACATCGCATAGCTGAGCTCTATTTGTCATGACTCCATAGAGAGAAACGCACTCCATAGAGAGAAAAACTTCTGGTGGTGCTCTGGCAGCTTCTTAACGCTTCGGTGGGTCCGGGCTGATTGGCAGAGTGATGTCAGCTGATACAAACTCAGATGGTGTTTTGGCAAGACAGACTCATGTGGTAAGTCAAGACCCTTGGGAGGTCATGTGATGTTCAGAGGGAGTATAGGGCTTCAAAGGCCAGTGCGGGGAGGGGGGCTTACATAACTAGCTTTGCAACTCTTTAGTAGCTGATCTTTACTTCAGCTTTAGTGAGGCATGATAAAGACCTTCTCCTGGCGCACAGCCCCCTGCCCCCCCCCCCCCCCCCCCCCCAACCCTCTGCCTGTCCCTCTTGCTGACTTGTGCTAAGCCTGAGGGCTGGCTAGCTCTGCTAGGTAGTGCCACTGTTGCTGATTCGAGTTTGCTATCCCAACTCTAGGGAACTGCGCTGCTGCTGGTGTATTTGTGAAGTGTTTGCAAATGGATGGAGCCGCCGCCGCCGACCTGTGAACTGAACTGCTGATTTCCTGACAACACAGATTGGATTTGCTCCAAAGAACAATTTCTAAACATATCCCAATAACCTTTCTTTTCTACTGTCTCTGGTGGGTAGTGGGCTAAAAGGGAGGTTAAAGCATTTAAGAACCCATATTAAAAGTAGGTTTTGAAAAAAATCAAAGCCTATATACTTTTTCAAAAAAATATTTGTGTGTGTGTGTGTGTGTGTGTGTGTGCATCCACATTGCATACCATGTGGTTGTTATAGGACAACTTTCTTGAGCTGGCTCTTCTTCCTTTCTACCTAGTGGGGTCTGAGAAGCAGATTCATCTGTTCAGGCGGAGTGCAAGCACCTCTGCCTGCTGAGCCATCTTGCTGGCCCTCCATTTGTTCCTTTTAAGAAAGGGTTCTAGCATTTCAAGGAAACAACCTCTCTTCCAAGCTTTCCTACATACGGCTCACTTAATAAAATGAGCTTGAGTCTATGGACGAGTGCAGGGACCACAGACAACCAATTCATCTTCCCCGCATGGCACAATGAAAAGGGATAAAGTCATGTGATCCCCTTTCCACTCTAGACTTGTCTAAAGCCAGAGCTGAGGAAGTTCTTTGTGCATCAGGTGGAAGGCACATCTGCTCCCCTCTGTCAAGGGTTGGCCACACCATCAAAATGATCATCTCTGCTCTTTGCATCCTATCACCTGTGTGGGTGAAAAAGCCTGGAGTCCTCTTTAGTTAATGAATTGAGTTTTAAAAATGACTTAATATTGTAGTAGTAGGAATTGAATCAGAACTTTGCATGCGAGGCAAGTGCTCTATCATGGAGGAATACCCCAAATTCTTATAATCTTTAGTTTGAAACAGTCTCACAAGTTGTCCAGTATGGCTTACACTTGCCTTAAACTTGTGATCCCCCCTGCCTCAGTCTCTAGAGCAGTTGGGATGAAATGGGTAAGTCCCCATGGCCAGCTTTTTAAGGAGCATCTTTCTCTATGAAGACACTGAAGTAGCACAGGGCATATGTCAACTCTAATGGTGTCTTCTGAGCCCAGCACACAAACTGGCTTTTCCAAGCGAAACAGAAGTGAAGTGAAGAAGCCCTAAACTAGCCCATACACATGCTGGTCACCCCAGGGGTGCAGCATTCCTGCATAGTCTGCAATACAAGGTCAAAGTGGGAATTGGATAGTGCGAGTTCCTATTTCATCAAATTAATCTACTGTCCTTAGACAGGGGACTATATGACATTAAACTGAAAAGAACAGACATTACACTTCATCTCAGCCCAAGGCACTGAAGCCATGAGCTTTAACTGACTTATTCCTTGCCTCCTGACCCAACCCTGCAATACAATTGCTGCAGAGAAAATAATTTTTGTCTATAAAAATTTCAGTGAAGAAACAGTGATTTTATTTATATGAAAGAGTGCTTTCAGCGGAAGGGAACAAAGCCCTATGAGCATGCTAACTGAGGAAAGCAATATGCTAATATCCAAGGCACCGCACTACACGGATAATGTAGGATCTTAAATTGTTGTTGACTTTTATTCAAAGTGGAAACGGGCTCCCTGTATTTAGCCAGCGTGCAGCCGTGTTTCTTAGACCACTGCCACTGTCTAGGATCCCAGGACAGTTATGGGCAACTATTCTCAATCTCATATTCATCTTGCCTTCATTTCCTCCTCTCTTCCAAATTACCCAGCCTCATTAACTCTTCAGGAAATTTCTCAAGTGCTCTACAAGAGACATCGTGTAAAAAATGCCAAACAGACGGGAATACTCTTGAAGTAAAATTTAGATAAAGTCTACAGGAATGGCTCCATTCCAAAGTTCAAAGCCTTTGAAAGGACCCAAAAGCACAAGGCAAGTTACCTTGGACTCTCACTTCTGATCCTCGATGCTGGAAAGATTATCAGCAAACCAAAATGACTTACTGAGTGCCAAGGATGAATACAGCATTTTGTTAAGATACTGGGGCTGATGTTTAAAAGCCTACTTTCTCTCTGGAATTTTCAGGGTACAGAGAGTACAAAAATCACCAAAAGGCTGACATAGAAATGAACTTGCTTTAAAGAGGTCTGGTGGGATGTAGCTCAGTGGTAGAGCACCTAGTTCAATCTCCAGAAAAAACAGGTTTTGTTTGTTTGTTTAGTTTTGTTTTTGACAGGGTTTCCCTCTGTGGCATAGGCTGGTGTTTGAACTCTTGATCTTTCTGCCTCTGCCTCCTGATGTGTAGCACCACGTCAAGTTCTAACTCTAATCCTTATCACTATGATAGGTTGATAAAGGGAAAGGGAAATGATTTTTTAAAATAAGGGTGACAGAGTAAATAAGGGTGGTGGAGAAAATGCCTTGCTTAGAGAACTATCCCTGCCTTTCACCTGTCCTCATATACATGACTGTGACTTGAATGTGAACTACCCCTAGAGGCTCACATGTTTGAATACTTGGTCCACAGCTGGGAGCAGTGTTTAGAAAGGTGTGTGGCCATTAATACACAGAGCTTTGCTGGAGGAAGTCGGTTACTGGGGGCAAGCCTTGAGGATTTACAGCCTGGCCCAAGTTCTTGTTTACATTCTCCTGGATGAGTATGGATACAATGTAACCAGCTAAGGCTTTGATGCCGTCACCATGTTTTTCCTGCCATAGTGGACTCTACTCCTCTGGAACTATAAACCAAAATGAACCATTTCAACCTTCAGTTGTTTAAGGGAGAAGGTAACTAAGACACACCCCTACACAACTGCTTCTTGTTTGCAGATCCTTAGCTGTCCTCTGCTAGACCCTTCCTTCAGGTGTAACCTCTTTTTACTCTACTTTTGTGGCAAAGATTAATCTCATTTCAAAGTACAATGTCTGTTCTCTGCAGATAGCCACCAACCACTTTCTACGGATGACAGTATTTTTCTTAAGTGTCTTAAACTCAACTATCTTTGAGAGCCAGGCATCTTTGAGTGAAAAGAACTTGTGGATAGCGGACAACGGGCGAACTACCATGTACCACCTGAGGGAGGACATCATTGCCTGCTATCACAATAATCAGGCCACTTGCTGTAGACTTTGCTCTTTGCTGCTGTATAGCTGAGATTTTCACAGGTACAATAAAAAGGGAAGAGGTAGGCTCTTCACTCTACCCAGAAGTTAAAGATAAAACATAAACAGAGAGGCAAGTTTAAGTTTTGTTTGTTTGTTTGGTTGGTTTTTTTTGTTTTTGTTTTTGTTTTTCAAGACAGGGTTTCTCTGTGTAGCCCTGGCTATCCTGGAACTCACTCTGTAGACCAGGCTGGCCTTGAACTCAGAAATCTGCCTGCCTCTCAAGTGTAAGTTTTTTAACAATATAAAGAGGCAATGAGTGTGTGTTCATGCATGTATGTGCATGCATGTGTGTGCATGAATGTGTGTGTAAGACAAACATGGACAAAAAGAAGAAGGAAAAAAGGAAGATTACATACTGTAAACCAAAAGAAATCCTTATTAGAAAGGAGAAAGGGCTTGGGGCAGGGGAAGGAATTTACAAGGAGCTAGTATTAAGGAACCTGGCTGAGATTCACCCCATCTCTAGGCTTCTCTCATCAGGACTGTCATTCTCTGTCACTGGATGTGACACATACTGCAGTGGCTTGGTATCTCTTGGGGCAAGGGTTTGTCACCCTGACTCCAGCCACCCCAGGCATCCCCTAGGAGACCCTGACTCCCAGCCTATGCATGGAAATAAATACTCTTGGGACACAAAGCCACTCTATCAGTCAGGCCTCCTGAAGTTCCAGAGTGGTGGGTGCAGGGCACCCACAGGCATTGTTTGTTGGAAGGATGGCTGGGCGTGGACAGTTAAAAGTATTGAGCAGTGGCCCAGCAACCAGGAACATGAAAGGATTCGAGATGCAATGAAAACATGACATAAAATAGCCAATCACTGGGATGTCTGCTGTAATGGTGCATGACATCACAGTCAGCATAGTACTAGGGAGATGTTGGCTGACTTCATTCCTGGTACACCAGCTGAAGTAGCCTTTCTTCCTTGGAGATCCACTCAGAGTCCCAAGAAGAGGCTGGAGAGGTAGCATTGAATCCCACCCCTCACTTCTCCCCAAAAGTCTTGGGACCATAATTACACAACTTTCCGATGACAAACACTATCATTAGAGAGAGATTATATATGTCTTCAACAGACTTCTAGTTTTGAAATACTGGTTAGGGCTTAAGAGAAATTGACTGAAACACCTAATCTTAATTTCACAGAGGAAAAGGAAACAAGAAAAAAAAAAAAAAGAAAAAGGAAAATCTTTCATTACAAGCATAAGTGGGAGTTTTAATATATGTATTGAACTGATAAGAAATTTGAATAGTTGCAGTGATCTGTTGCAATACGTAGCATATTGTTTCAAGGTAGAATTGAATAATTAATCATTTAATACTTATCTGAAAAGTTTTGAATTTATAATAGGAAAAGTTCTGTGCTAAAGTATTAACTCATATTTTCACTTCAGTATTTAATGAAAAAAAATTGGAAAGAATGTTTCCTTTATTATTCCCCATTTCCTGACTCTCCTCCAGCTCAATATTGCTAATGTGTAGCTGAAGGATAAGATCATCAGACATCCTCAGACTCATTTCAAAGGCCAACACAAGCAACCACCTACAAAGTTCTGTTCCTCTGTGAACAGTGATACTCCTGTTCATAGACACACCACAGCATCATGTTACACTTCCCTACCATAATCTTCATTTTTGTAACCAGAAATATGAATCCTGAAACCCCTCTCAGATAATTAATAGACTAGTGGGTTAATTTGTTCAATAACTAATCTACCTGGCAAATATTTACAGAGCTTAGGCTCAATACTAGATGCTAGACATTTTAAAAAAAAAAAAGACTGTCAGAGTTTGAAGCCAAAAGTAAGAACTAGCTAAACCTTCAGAAATAGGGTGTTTTCCCTCTGACTTTCATGTATTCAAAAGAAGTCTTCTTGGGTTCTTTGTTGAACGTTTTGTCTTTCAATGTTATGTATGTTTTAAAGTGTCCTTTGTGACGAACAACAATTACTAACTAGTACCCTCAGAACTCCCAGGGACCCAACCCACCAATCAAGGACTATACAGGGTGGGACTGAATGTTCTGGCAGCATGTGTATAGTAGAGGATCGAAAATTCGATCATCAATAGGAGGAAAGGACCTCGGCCTTGTGAAGGTTTTGTGCCCCAGTGTAGGGGAATGCCAGGGCCAATAAGTGGGAGAGGGTGGGGTGGCAGGCATGGGGAGGGGGAAGGCAAAAGGAGTTTGTTCTTGTTGTTTTTGTTTGTTTGTTTGTTTTTTGGAGGGGAACCTGGGAAAGGGAAAATTTACATGTAAATAAAGAAAATATCTAATAAAAAAAAAGTGTCCTTTGCTTGACTTTAAAAGCAAAGGACACAAAAGGAAACA
>JADRCD010212661.1:3574-33061 GCA_019843815.1 Montemys delectorum
CTGAGCTGGGCCTGCACTGAGCTGGGCCTGCACTGAGCTGGGCCTGCTCTGCGCTGGGCCTGCTCTGCGCTGGGCCTGCACTGAGCTCCAGTCTGTACACTGACCTCCGGTTACCTATTGTTGTTCCACAGTCTTTGATAACTTTTCATCTTCTTCCACCTCACAGCTACCACAGATACCACCTCTACTGTAGGCAGACATGGCTGAGTAGCCTGTGACTCCTTCAGTTGCTCTTCTACATCTCAACTTGTCTCCATTTTTATTTCTTTAAACCCAACAACTCAATTTTACACAGTCAGTCTTCTCATAGTCTCCATGAGAGCCTCTGAAATGTAAACATGTATCAGAATTACCAAGGGCTGCAAGGTCTGGAACATCATCCCCAAAGGGGCAGCTCCCCTGCCCTGAGCACAGAGGCCAGCAAAATGCTTAGTACTCCTTAAGCTAACCTGGCCTTGTCACATAGCCAACAACACTCAAGAGGGCATTTTTAACCAGATCATCCTACCGTGGCCAAGGTCCATAAACCCCCAAGCCATCATCACAAAGATGGCATGAACGTTATTCTAAATTCATAGTTTTGTTTGCTTTATCTCGTCTTCCTTCAGTAGCATGGACTTCAAAAAATGACATCATTATCTATCCTTCCCTTCCAGCTCCTCCAGACCCAAACACACACCCTGAGCCTGGGAACCAGATCTTCTGTGTACACTATGTGACTGTAAATCACACTGACTCCTGCTTCTCCCCTCTCCAAGTATCCATCCATTAGGAAAGCTCTACATGTGTTCAAAAGCCTACTTTTTCTATTACAGATCTATAAATACATCAAGGAGAAAAATGTCTAAGATATAGATCCATATAAGCAAGCATCGGGCCTAAAAAAATGAGAATGTTATAACGCCTAAAGAGCCCACACACTGAGGCATATCACACAAGTGGTACTGGGCTTTGAATGTGACTGTGCTAGAGAATCGAGAGGACATTTTAAAATTTTTATATTCTACCACATTGGAAAATACAAAAGACAGATAGATATGATAGAAAAGATAGATGCCTATGACCTACCAAACTTAAACCAAAATGAAGTAACTAGACAGATCTATAATAGACAATTAGATAGAAGCAATAAATTAAAATCTCCCAACTAAAAACAGGCCTAGTCTTGAAGGATTAAGCACCAGACTTTGAAATATTCCCATTGTTCCATGACATATAAAAATAACACTTCCAAGCAGCTGGGCAGTGGTAGCACACGTAGCACTTGGGAGGCAGAGGCAGGTGGATTTCTGAGTTTGAGGCCAGCCTGGTCTATAGAGTGAGTTCCAGGACAGCCAGGGCTACACAGAGAAACCCTGTCTTGGAAAAAAAAAAAAAAAAAAAAAAAAAACGAGAAAAAGAAAAAAGAAAAAAAGAAAAATAACACTTCCAAAATCTTTTTATGTATTTACCCCAATACCAAATCCAGATAAACACCCAACAACAACGAGAAGAAAGAAGAACTATACACCAATCTTGCTGATGAACACAACACAAAAATTATCAGTAAAATATTTTCAATTCATATTCAAGACCACATCCATAAGATTATTTCACATGATCAGGTTGACATCATTCCAAGGGTCCTGGAATAGTTCAACATATGTAAATTAACAAACATAATTCACCACATAAATGGACTTAAGGGCAGAAATCACAGAAGTTCAGTTCATAAAGAAGACCTCTGAGAAAATCCAGTATTCCTTCATGATAAAAACCCTGGAGTGATTAGGGGTGGTGGCAACATACAACAGGATAATAACATAGGCTATATGACAACTTGAAAGCTAACAAAACAAAGGTGTCCATTTTTATTACTCCTCTATAATGTCTGAGGTCCTAGCTAGAGCAATAAGGCAAGACAAGGAAATAAAGGGATATAAATAAAAATGCAAGAAGTCAACGTATGCCTGCAGTTGACATGATTCTAACCAAGGAAGCACCAAACACTTCAACAGTAAACTCCTAGAGCTAGTAAACACTTTTAGCAAAGTGGCAAGGTACAAAATTAACATGCCCGTATCAATAGCTTTCTTATACACCAATAACAAATAGACTGAGAAGGAAACCAGGAAGACAATAACATTCACAATAGCATCAAAAAAAATTAAATACCTTAAAATAAACCTAACCAAGGAATTCAAAGGCCTATACAATGAAAACTTTAAAACATTTAAGAAAGAAATTGAACATACCAGAAAACAGAAAAACCTCAGCTGAAAAGCTCAGAAAAACCTGAGCTAGGGTCTTGAAATCATGCTTCTCCTATCGCAGCCTCTCTATTAGTAGTATTGTTTATTTCATGTTTTTACACTATACTATGGTTTTCAGAACAGCTTACATGTTTCAAAAGTATTTATATACCCAAAAGAAATGTAAACGATGAACTTGGGAGGTGGCTTGTAAGAGAACAACAAAGAGTGAGACTGAATGCTTTGCTTGACGTTTGTAACTATTGTATCAAGTTTGAAGAAGAGGATTTTATAAGTTACTCTTTCTCTGAGATGAATGCTTTTCCAAATTATCACATTCAATGAACCAGATTCTTACCCACATCTAATGTCTGTGCCACCCTCCAAGCAGAACCACTGTTCATTGAAACAGTTGGTGAATAACTTCATGGATAGACCCTCTTAATACACACACCATTTCTTAAATGAATGTAACCTGTTCTCTGTGGGCTGAGAATGAACAAAATCACGCAAGTCAAATAGCTTTGACCATAACAGGAAATCTGTATCCAAAAATCATGCCTACAATTCATTCCTTGTCCCAGCAGAACTGTCAACTCTCAGCTTAGCTAAGATGGAGGTAAAATCCTTTGGTGATGGGAGGGTCATTGAAGTACAGCCTTATTACAATGAACTCCAATGTCTAAAAATTGTTCTTATTTTGGGCTTTTACCACAGAAAGAGGCAAGATTTTAAGCTCTACTAAAAACAAAACAAACAAACAAACAAACAAAAAGACTTTATATTCATTTAAAAAATACTAGTAGTGATGTATTATTTTAAAATATACAATTAATGTTTAGAGTTATTTAAAATTTATATTGAGAAAAACATATGCATTTTCAGTATTGCTGTAGACAAGAATCTACATAAGACTGTTCAATTGATTGTTGTTTTATATCAAAAAAAATTATAATACTCATTTGTACTATTACAGTATTTTGTAAATTTTAGAGAATATGACAAAATTAAAAAAAAAAACGAAAGGTATTGCAAGTATTGAAGGGGGGGTATCTGGGAGGAGTTGGGGTACAAAAGGGAAACAAGAATGTGATGTAATTTTATTTACTTAAAATATGTTTTTAAATGTTAACAAAGCATATAGCTATCTCCTGAGAGGCTCTGACAATATCTGACCAATACAGATGTAGAGGCTCACAGCCATTCATTGAACTGAGTACACGGTCCCCAGTGAAGGAGTTAGAGAAAGGATCTATGGAGCTGAAGGGTTTGCAGCCCCTTAGGACGAACAACAATATGAACTAACTAGTACCTTCAGAGCTCCCAGGGACCCAACCACCAACCAAGGACTATACAGGGTGGGACTCAATGTTCTGGCAGCATGTGTATAGTAGAGGATCGCAAATTCGATCATCAATAGGAGGAAAGGACCTCGGCCTTGTGAAGGTTTTGTGCCCCAGTGTAGGGGAATGCCAGGGCCAATAAGTGGGAGAGGGTGGGGTGGCAGGCATGGGGAGGGGGAGGCAACAGGAGTTTGTTCTTGTTGTTTTGTTTGTTTGTTTGTTTGTTTGTTTTTTGGAGGGAAACCTGGGAAAGGAGAAATTTACATGTAAATAAAAAAGTTTTACATTAGAAAAAAGAAAAAAGTTAACAAATTCAGATAAATTGAAATCATGTATCTTTTCTCATCATAATGCAATAAAACTTAAATCAATAAAATAAATGAAAAAATTTTTTAAAAAATTTTAAAAATACAAAGCATAACACCTGCTAATAATGGGATAACCTATACTAATCTTCTGCCTATAATGAGATAACCCAGCACCTGATAGAAATGCTAGATCTAAAGCACCTTAAAGAGACTCTGGTATTGCACAGCGTGTCCTCTTCATTTGTTAAAGAAATGTTAAGTACATGGACTACACAGAATAGGGTTATCCCCAAAGACTGGAAGGGATTGGTATCAGCTGTTCTAGAATTACAATTACAATGGTTATTATGGTGGATGCATGAAGCCACAAAAATAGAACAACAGAATATAGCAAGGGTGGTAAATATTACTAAGGCCAACTACTTGGTGAAGGGTCTTATGCTAATGTACCAGAGTGAGTCCAATCCGGTGGGAGCACTGTTATGTTGCAGCTTTAGAACCTAGGATATAACTGAGGTGCTGAGAGTTCTCATCTCCCTCCATGGGCAAACAGAAGACTGGCATCCAAGTAGCTAGGAGAAAGGTCTCAAAGCCTACCCCTACAGTTACACACTTCCTCCAATAAGGCCACACCTCCTAATAGCTCCACTCCCTGAGCCAAGTATATTCAAACCACCACACTTGACTCCCTGGCCCCCATAGGTTTGTTCAAACAAATGAGTCTACGAGGGCCATACTTAGCCATAGTCTAATGCAAAATACATTTAGTATAACTTCAAAAGTTCCCATAATCTGTACCAGTCTCAAAAATGTTAAAAGTTCAAAGTTTCTTCTGAATTTCATCCAATCACTTAACTGTAATCTCCTATAAAATCAAAATCAAAAAGAAGATCACATAGCTCCAACATCACAGGATACATATTACCATTCCAAAACTTCCTAGTGAGGAAATACTGGACCAAAGTAAGACCAGCTGGGCAAACTCTAAAATCAGCACCTCCATGTCTAATGTCAAAGTGCTCTTCAGATGTCCAACTCCTTCCATCTTAGTTGACTGCAACACACTTCTCTCTCTCTTTGGCTGGATTCACTCTCTGTTAGCAGCTTTCTTTAGCAGGTATCTGATGGCTCTGGCATCTCAAATATCTTGGAGTATGCAAAGGCAACTTCAACTTCACAGTTTCTTGTTCCAATGATCTTGTTTCATGATCTTCGGGGCTCCCCCACAGGTCTGGATCACCACACCAGCTCTGCCCTCTGTAGCACTCTGGTTGACTCCACTCTACTTATGCTGCTGTTCTTGGTGGTCTTCCCATGGTACTTGCATCTCCAGTACACTGAAGTCTTCTGGTGCAACTATGCTTCACTTCACATAGGCTCCCTTCATGGTGCCAAGCCTCAACTTTGCATGGCCCCCTTCAGTCCTGGGCTGTCAACTGTAACTGAGGCTGTACCTTCCACCAACAGCCTTTCCCGGCCTCTCACAGTACCAAGCCTCTCAGCTGTTCTTATCAACCCCTTAATGTCTTCAAAAGCAGTACCAACCTCAGTGATTCTTACACATTACCAAGTCCTGCTGCAGCATGAGGTACAACCTTGGCTACCTCTGTGCTCTCAAAAAACACTTCCCAGAAAATTTCACCTCAGTGATGCCGGGTCTCTTCTTAATCACCACTAATTTCTTAGCTCCAGCTAAACAGTATCATCAATTGTCACAAAAGTCTCCTTCTAATCTTGATTCTAAAGCCAGAGCCACATGGCCAAAGTTGCCAAGTTCTGCTGCTTACTGGAGCTGGACATGGCCTGTTTGTTTTTTAACATTATCACCAGCTTTTTGTTTTCCAACTCTCTATCTAAGCGTGGTTGTTCTAAAACTTGTTACATAGGTTGATCTTGAACTCAGAGATCTGTATGGCTCTGTCTCCTGAATGCTGGGATTAAAGATATATATCAACATGGCTGGACTTAAATTTCCCTTTACATGGAACTTGCTCTGTCCCAGGCAGGCCTGTGTCTCCCGTAGTACCACGCCTGGGCAATAGCTTTTCATGCCCACAATTCCTCGAGATCTGGATCAAAAAAGCCTGTGTCTTCCAGCCTCAAGATCTGGATGCCAAGTGTACATTTTATTTCTGGTTTATAGTTCATTCCAAATTAAAAGTCTAAATGAAAACAATCCAAATTATAACACCTAACATGATATAACAATTCATTATTCAACTACAAACACAAACAATAAGCTTAACTAGGTTGGCTCTTACCCTAAGATCACCACTCCCTTAACCTGTTTATCTCCTTGAACACAGGATTCAGCTCCATTACACTTCCTGGTGCCCCTTTATTACTTGAACTATACATAGCATACTCTTCCTTTCTCAGCTGGCTCCTTTTCATTTAAATGCACTTCATAAGAACAAGCACTAGTAACCACACAATGGAATTTTTATCAGGCTGTTTTGAGATTTCCTTTGTCAAAGAAATTAAGCTAAATTCCTCTACCTTAGCCTCAGGCAAGTTCTTCAGACAATGGCAAAATTAAGCATTCTTCACCAAAATATCACAAAAACAGTCTCTAGTCTACATCCTAACGTTGTTCTCCATTGAAACCTCTTGGGCCAGGTCTGCACAGTTCACGTCATCTTCAGCACCAATGTCTTCGATATTCCTACTAGGATAGTCCATTAAGCCCCACTTAAAGCATTCTACTTCTTACCAAATCCAAAGTCCCAAAATCCACCTTCTTCAAACAAAAACACTGTCAGGCCTATCACAGCAATACCCTACTCCCCAAACCTTACTTAGGGTTTCATTGTTGTGGAGAAACACCATGACCAAGGCAACTTTTGTAAAGGACAATATTTAATAAGGGCTGGCTTACAAGTTCCGAGGTTCAGCCCATTATCATCAAAGCTCATCAAAGCAAGAACATGGCAGCATCTAGGCAAATGTGGCACTGGAGGAGCTAAGAGTTCTACATCTTGTTCCATAGGCAAACAGAAGAAAACTGGCTTCCAGACAACTAGCAAAAGAGACTCAAAGTACAGACTACAATGATAAGCTTCCTCCAACAAGGCCACACCTCCTAATAATGCCACTCCCTGGGCCAAGCATACTCAAACCACCGCAGCTTGCTATCTTATACAACCCAGGACCATCAGCCCAGAGATGCTACTACCCACAATAAGCTGACACCTCCCCTAACAATCACTAATTAAGATAATCCCCTATAGCATGATTTTATGAAAGCATTTTCTCAATTGTGGTACTCTCCTTTCAGATGACTCTAACACAGTGGTTCTCAAACTTCCTGATGCTATGACTCTTTAATACAGTTCCTAGTGTTACGGTGACCCCAACCATAAAATTATTTGTCACTACTTCATAACTGTAATTTTGCCAGTATTCTGAATCATAATGAAAATATCTGTGTTTTCCAACGGTCTTAGGCAACCCCTGTGAAAGGGTCATCTAATCCCCAGGCCATGGCCTACAGGTTGAGAACCACTGCTCTACCATGAATGAAAGTGATATAAAGTTTGCTAGAACAGTTGGATTTTCTCAAATGCTTGTTTTATTCGTCTATGTATTTATGAACTCTTATCCTGTTGGTTTTCAGTTTTCTTGGTGTATATTCATTGTATGTAGCTATGGATTTCACAAAGACATTTTCATTATCTTTCTTCTCCATCCCTTCCCACTAATCTTGTTCCCAGATAAAACAGTTTCCCTTTTCAGTTAAATCTTTCTGCAAACATCCTCAAAAGATACACCTAATGGTATATTTTCACAGTACTGGAGAGTTATCCAGTCAAATTTACAATTAAAATTAAATGTCACAGTAACCTAGAGCCTTTGGGTTCGAAGAGAATTATTGTTAGATTATATAATAGTTTGACAGATCATTTTTGAGGAAAATTCATACTAATGTTCAGAGTGACTAGCCTAGCTAAATTCTCATCAGGATTATATAAATGTTCCCCTTTCCTCTACAGTATTTGTTTTGTTTTGTTGTTTCCTCTTAATCATACTTGTCCTGACTGGGGTAAGAAAAATCTCAATAAAGTTGTGACTGGAGGTTTACTGTTTATTATCTCTTGCCTCTGCTGCTGTGTTGGTGGATCTGGTAGGATTATGGCTTGCTTCCCTGCACAGACTATCGTGCCCTAACCCTGAGCATCTGAAACCTCACAGCCCACCCTAATGACACACTTCCTCCAACAAGGACACATCCACCTAACAAGGCCACACTTCCTAATCTATCTCAAGTAGTGCCTTGGTTTTTATCATTACCTTCATGGGGACGGTGTGTCCGGAACACCTGACTGGCATTTGAAGCTAGGAGGCAGTCACTGTCCTGTTTTAGGGCATTTTTTAAAGGCTTGGAATTTTTTATTATTTTGTGATATTTATGGCTAGCCTTTTGCCCATATGTTTATTTTTATTTAGATTGACTATAGTTTTAATGAGAATACTAGGTATTTTTTTTAGATGCTTCTTTTGAGTTAGGTTTTATCTGCTGTGGTGCTATTAATGGGATGTTAATTTTAATTTTTTTGCATTTAATATTATTTTAACTATATGGTTAGCATTTTGCCAAGCTATTTTTATTGAGTTAGAGAATCTTTTATTTTACTTTTTTTTACATACCCTTTATTAGTTTTTTTTTTTTTTTTGGTTGGTTGATCATGGTGTTAATTTATAGGCTACATGGTACAGTGTCTTTATTTATTTATTTACTTATTTATTTATTTTAAAGTATCAGGCGATATTACTTTTTGGTGGGTTTTTTTAATAATTTATCCACCCGTCTCACTAGTCTTTTTGCCAATCACTCTCTCTTAGGCTTGGAGGCCTCTACCCTCACCCTTGGCTTTTAGGGTGTGAGTTTTAGCTGCCCTGGCTCCTTTACTGCACTCTACCCACTCTTCCTCATTTACAAGGAAAGCCAGTGCCTGCTGAGTAAGTTTAGGCTCCTCTTGGCCTTTCAGCGTACTCTGTGTGCTTCTGCACGTTCTTTCTCATCTCCTTTCCGATCAGAGGCAACAATTCTAACTTCAAGGCAGAGGTTCTTAGACTAGGAGCATATCTGAACTTTTATTGTCTGGTAAATAGTCCATAACTTAAAGCACAGCTGTGTTAAGGTGCTGTTAAGCAGCTGCTAAACTCCAGCTGGTATCTGTCGAGAGTCAGGTGTCGAGACAAAGCCAAAAGAAAAGAAAAAGAATCAGGTTATACTAGTATTTATTTATAAAACAAATAAAAAGTAAAATAAAATTGCATTGATTCACACACTCACTTTACTCATCTCTGGTCTGGCCTATGTTATAGCCTGGCTCCGATGGCTGCGCAGGCAAGGCCCACGACACTTTTTGCTGTGCTTCAAATCTTCGCTGAAGCCTTAATCCAAAATTGGGGTGTCTAAAATTAATGGGTTGACTCCAAAAATAAGCCAGTCCTTACCCAAAATGTTTTCGTAGGGCCCCAAAATCTGGACAAGTTGCAGTTGCCAGACCTGGGTTTTTAAGTCTCTTTCAGCTCAGACACTCAGCATTACTTTATCTGGCATTCGGCCCTATCACCTCCATTTACACACTTCTGGCTTGGTTTCCATGGTAACATTTTAGCCAATCAAAATTAAAATTAAGGCATCCACTTAATGGGGGGGGTTACCTTATTACATTTTACACACACACACACACACACACACACACACACACACAGGGCTAGGTTACACTTTATATTGCTTACATTTGTTCTTTACACCACTCTCTGATGACTAAGCACTCAACTATATGAGCCTATGGGAGTCAGTCATATTCAAATTACCACAGTGGGAAAGACAAATAATATATTCTCACACTAATAACCAATGTACAGTAACACAAATACAATGAATGAATGACATGAAACACAAATTAACTGGCTTTCTATAAAGCATTTAAATTAAAATGTTGTTTTTCAGCTAAAAGGCTGAAGCAGAATTGTGTATTTGAGAATATTGTCTAAAAAATAAAATATTAATGGAAACAGACGTTTATCAGACACTTAAATAATTATCTAAAACCATTTGCTTTGTAAGGGTGTCCAAGCCAAACAACACAGGGCAAGTGAACATGAAGGCTCTGA
Source organism: Montemys delectorum (assembly GCA_019843815.1). Lineage (NCBI taxonomy): Eukaryota > Metazoa > Chordata > Mammalia > Rodentia > Muridae > Montemys > Montemys delectorum. The sequence goes on from JADRCD010212661.1 coordinate 13,583, forward strand.
AGCCAGGTGCACTCAGGGAGAGCTTGTCCTACAGGGTGTCACTCTGGAGTCCCAGCACTTATGAGCAGATTAAAACTCACTTTCCTTAAAGAGAGTAGTAAGGTCATGAGATACCAAAGCAGTAAGAAAGGTAAAGAGATGGAGGAAATCCCATCTTTGAGAAGAAATCGAGGCAGATTCAAATAGAGGAGTCAGAAACAAGGACAGAACACAAAAGTTAGCATGGAATTATATGACTGCCATGTCCCAGACAAAGACCAATAATACTCCAAACATGATATAAAAAAGAATCAGGGGTACAGCTTTGGGATGAGAATACACGCACACACACACACACACACACACACACACACACACACACACACACACATGCACGCACGCACGCGCGCGCACACACACACACGGAGAAAACACAGAACCAATCAATCACTCTGCCCTTTCTCAGCCCTGAGTGCAGCATCTATGTGAGCAGTCAGTAGTCTGAACGACATCTGTCTCATTATGCCTGGAAAAAATATACTGCCAAGAGCCTGGAGAGACAAAAAGTAGATGGAAACTAATTTTTGGAGAAATGCCATGAAATCATAGATTAAAAGAAAAATAAAAAAGAATTAGTGATGATTTCTGATGCTCTAAGCTTATGATCTAAACCCCCAAAGTATGTCTTATCATGAATAAGAATTTAACATTAAGAAATAAGAGGAGTGATGTTGTATAAATTTTTATAGGAAAACTGGACGGTAACATAAATAAAAACTATAATTTGCTCTTTTAAATCACTCTACAAAATTAGAAAAGATATAAATATTAGATCCTTACAGAAACTCATTGAAAAAGTAACTGAAACAGAATACACACCTGCTTTGAAAGGAAAAACAGCACTTTTAGAGCTAAATCAACTATCAAATTGCCAAGAAAGAAGCTAACAATAAAAATACAGAAAAGCCAGAAAAAAAAAATGCTCTGTTTGGGCTAACTATGTATTGCTTATTGTCATGCCCTGAGTTTTCAACCACAATTAATTTAAGGGACAGTAGACAGCACAAGCAGGACCAAGTTAAATGTATTGTATAGTATGAATTTTAAATAGTACCAAATAAACATTCCAAAATCTGTCTTAAATATACATTATATAAGCCACTGTAGTATTATATGTTCACTTAGTATTATATGTTAGATAATATTTAATATATTTCAGTATCTTTTATGCTAGTTTCTTAACTTAGGGTTTTCTAATAACACTGATATAATACTAAACTCCAAATTCTTGGGAGATACAAGTGAACGGATAAAGTCCCAGGGAAGATGTCTTTCTGTCAGAGCTGGGTCTGACGGCCATCCTGAGAGCATACCAGCACTTTAAATCAATTTGCCCTGTGGCTGAGAATGCATTCTGCACCTCCTTGTGCTCAATGGACTTTATCAAAGTTGATGGTCCCGTCATTCTTTCCCCTGAGGAGGTTGTAGGATCACATGTTCACTCACTATCTGGGCTTTCTTTGTTCTTTCTTTGTTGTTGTTTTTGATTTGTTGTTGTTGTCCAAATTCCTAGAGATTTTTGTTGCTTTCTTGAGAACTCCATACTTAATGACACACAACGCTTGTTACAGAATTAAGGTGTCTTACTTAGCCATATTTAATGATGGCATCAGCTTGTTTACCTCCTCTAAACCAACTACTAAAGGCATGGGGATGCACAGTGCACGCCTGGGCCTTCTCATAAATTCAGGCAGACATGGGAGTACTCAGCTTTCATGCCTCATTTTCCTGCATAAGAATTCTGTTGGAAGTTCAAGAGACTACACAGCCACCCTTCATAGAAGAACAGTGCTTCTGTGGTTTGAAAACAGCCAATCCTGTCCTTACTATGTCTGGGAAGAAACCAGTGCTCCCTAGTGGGGGAGGGCAGAGAGTTCTGATTAATACATGACTACATCTTTTTCTTGCAGGTGTTGGGAGAATCAAATTAACACTTAGCAACAGTTAGTGAGATATGACTTCATTTTCTGTAATAAATGCCAAGATCAAAACATACCCAAGTCAAATTTCCTTGCAAGGTTCCCAGCAGGAGCCTTCCTCTTGTCTGTGATTTCCTTTCACCCAGCAGAACCAGACTGAGTATGCGCATTTGCCACTAACACTAAGCAGCACTTCCTTAATCACTCATTTCCAACAATTTATGGATCATCAGTGGTTAAAAAAAAAAAAAAAAGAGCAAAAATAATGAAAGAATCCAATGAAAGCTCATGGAGGCCCAGGCTAGACTTCCTACTCTCTTCTCTTTAAGATGGAAGCCTGAGACAAATTAGCCACTGAGGGGAAAAGTCATCTGGTCATAAAATACAGTACAAGGTCACTTTTATGTAAGTTTGCCAAAAGCGACATAAACCAGGGCAATCTCAAACTGTGACACAGGATAGAAACATATTAAAACAATCTTTGTTCCTCCTCTATTGTGCTGTCATGTTGCTTGGCTTTATGGACAGCCTGAGCCCAGCAAAGGGCTTTGCCTCTACCTGGCCAGTGCAACTAATTAAGAGAGGAAGTGACCTCAGCTTTTGTGCATTTTACTTTTATTATGAAAGTACTTTGTTTGAAGTTACAGGAGCTAACCTCTTAATCCTACAGATCATGTGTGAGGTTCTGGACACTCTAGGATGGCTGGATGGTTTGGATAATTGGTCAGGATGTTGCTGTCATTATGTTAAGTTTTATGCCAGGACTTCAAATCAAAGATAGGCATTAAAGTAAAGGGCAATATAAATCTGCTACCAGAGAAGTCATGGGCTTATGAATTAATCTGTCATTATATTTACATTATACTTACAAAACAATCATATGGTGAGATCTTTTCCCCCACTTTCATTAAGTTAATTTTGTCTCTATAAGGTTTTAATTCAAAATATGATGGTAGCATACAAAATAAATCTGATATGTTACTCTCATTTAACACTGGCCAGTAGGTTACCCTTTGGAGTTCATTATGAAATCAGAAAGCATCACCCAGAGTTACTATCAATAACCAAGAGGTCTTTTCTGAACAGGAGAGGAAAAAAGCACTATACCATGGACAAAGGTGACAGTCACAGCACTGTGGTCTCCTCTAAGATGACTCCAACCCCTCAGACCGCTGAATGACTGAGATCAAAACACATTCAACATGGGCATTTCCTATCAAGTTGAATTAAGATCCAAGCACAAAATCATGTTCAAACACATACAACCCAACACCTATGGCAGTGTAAGTGAATGCCTGCAAAATGACTGCAAAATAGTATACACCTAAGAAACCTCACTACAAGAGGAAGAAAAATCCCTACAACAAAAGTAGGCTTCTCACTATTTAAAAAAAAAAAAAAGATCACTTTTCAAAACTATGTTCTCTCATACTTGAGAATTCATTAAAAAAAAAAAAAAAGTGACTAAATAGCCCTTAACAAAACAGCAACTCACCCCTGTTTAAGAAGATAGAAGAAAAGCTACTTTCAGCCCTTAGATGTAACCAGCTCTCTAGGCCTAAAATGTCCTGTTTGAATTAACATAGCTGTTTAATTAAGAACTAAGTAAAGAATTATGCTTTACTGGATTTTCAATTCAAGCTCTGCAGCCAGTAGCCAATTTCCGCATCTCTGCACAATATGCAAGGAGCTGTTTTAAAATCAATTGCCCAGGGGAATCCATGGATGCACAGGGGAGCCATGTGCCACTTAGAGAATACACCAGATGTAAACTCAGTAAAACATCCCAGGAGGGTGGTCACAGGGGAAAAGGAAATGGAGCTAGCCAGACTGTAAGTTTGTCATGACTCAAATCAGTAGGTACTTTTACACTAAGAAAGTTTCTACCCTCTCTCCAGTATCAGTCAGAAACAGATATGCCTAATTAAGTCAATCAGCAAACAGTTAGGCAGGAGCATACATGAGTACCTGTACTCATCATCCATCTTTGTAAACACTTTGATGATGCAGTCAATGACAGCACAAAGAGCAACTTCATAGTATTGTTCACTGTTCTAATATAGCCTCAGAAGCCATAGAGACGGCTGCTGCTGGAGAAACACTGAGAGCCTGTGCAGATAGCCTCCAGGAGGCAAATGTCATACTAGCTTTCAAGACACTGGAGAGATATTTATTGTACAATGCTAGCAGCCTTTGTAGCATTCCTGTAACTGATTTTAATATATATACATAATATATATACTAGAATATATTTTATATATATATATATATGTGTGTGTGTGTGTGTGTGTGTGTGTGTGTGTGTGTACTTTAAAATAGCATTGACCACTTAATCTGAAAACATTTCTCTAGGCTCTGTAAAACACCTTACCTTCCAGTAGCTTTTGTCAAAAGATGCAATTCCTAATGCTAAAACTAGGTTGTTTTGTTTCTGCACTCTCTACTTCAAAGTACAGAAAATAATTTACAATGTTAAACCACCTGATAATCTGTCATTACTCAGGTCTGGCCAGTGCTTTCGATCAACACACTCATTAGCCGAGTGCATTCACAGACTATATACGTCTTAATTAAATCACTGTGCTAAGTAAAACAGCACACTTGAGGTCTCGAGGGCTTTCAGTGTACTTTCAGGGCCTTTCATCTCTCTTTTATTTTGAATTGGATTTATCTATTTGCTTGTTTGTTGCGGGGGAGGGCACCTGTGCCATGGTGCCCATGTAGGGATCACTAGACAACTGGTAGAAGTCAGTTCTCTCCTTCTACCATATGGTCCTGAGGAGTGAACTTTAAGTCATCAGTCTTAGCAGCAGGCTGTATCACCTTGTCAGCCCCCATCTGTCTTTTTACTATGATGGAAGTTGCTATTTTCTTAGGGCCATCTCCTCACTATTCTCCTTATAAATTGCAGGTCTAAAAAAATATAAATGGTTTTGAAAAAGTTAAAAAGAAAAAAAAATGTAATAAGTCCTAATCTGTGCCTCTGCATAAATTACCTCATTTAGTCATGAAACTAATACATCAGAGAGACAAATGTGGTGACACAGGCCTTTAATCTGATGTTAATACCCAATGCACCCTGAGATCTCCCTTCCTGGGCTCCTTCTTCTTGGTGTGCCAGCGTAACCAGGCTTCTTGGACACCATTAATTCCTGGACCCCACTCTACCTCCAAACCACAGCCATCTTTTTCCAACCTTAGCATTAACAAACAAATTATTTATATTGGTTTTTTATAACACCTATTCATCTCCTAGCTTCCCAAGTCAGAGCAATGGTAGTCAACATAGCCTCTACCTGCTGAACTCTAGCTCCTGGCCTCAACATGCTAGACTCTTTTTAAATTCCTTGTGGCTGGGAATCAGCTTATTTGATGATGTTTACTGCACTGTTCAAACAGTCAACACTTAAGTCCATTCAATATGTCAGTGCCATGAAAGATGAAAAAGGGTATGGTGACCCTCAAAGGGTTTTGAGGATTTAGGACAAGGATTTTTTAAAGCCATGTATGGACAAAATGGCAACCAACAATTTGGGAAAAGATCTTTACCAACCCTACATCCAATATATACAAAGAACTCAAGAAGTTAGACTCCAGAGAACCAAATAATCCTATTTAAAAATGGGATACAGAACTAAACAATGAATTCTCAACTGAGAAATACTGAATGGCTGAGAAGGACCTAAAGAAAAGTTCAATATCCTTAGTCATCAGGGAAATGCAAATCAAAACAACCCTGAGATTCCACCTCACACCAGTCAGAATGGCTAAGATCAAAAACTCAGGTAACAGGAGATGCTGGCAACGATGTGGAAAAAGAGGAATACGCCTCCATTGCTGGTGGGATTGCAAGCTGATACAACCACTCTGGAAATCAGTTTGGCGGTTCCTCAGAAAACTGGACATAGTACTACCTGAGGACCCAGCAATACCACTCCTGGGCATATACCCAGAAGATGCTCCATCATGCAATAAGGACACATGCTCTACTATGTTCATAGCAGCCTTATTTATAATAGCCAGAAGCTGGAAACAACCCAGATGTCCCTAAACAGAGGAATGGATACAGAAAATGTGGTACATCTACACAATGGGGTACTACTCAGCTATTAAAAACAATGATTTCGTGAAATTCGCAGGCAAATGGATGAACTAGAAAATATCATCCTGAGTGAGATAACCCAATCACAAAAGAACACACATGGTATGCACTCACTGATAAGTAGATATTAGCCAAGAAGCTTGGAATATCCAAGATACAATCCACAAACCACATGAAACTCAAGAAAGAAGACCAAAGTGTGGATACTTTGGTCCTTCTTAGAAGGTGGAACAAAATACCCATGGAAGGAGTTACAGAGACAAAGTGTGGAGCAGAGACTGAACGAATGACTATCCAAAGACTGCCCCTCCTGGGGATCCATCCCATATACAGTCACCAAACCTAGACACTACTGTGGATGCCAACAAGTGGTTGCTGACAGGACCCTGATATAGCTGTCTCCTGAGAGGCTCTGCCAGTGCCTGACAAATACAGAAGTGGATGCTCTCAGCCATCCATTGGACTAAGCACAAGGTCCCCAAGGGAAGAGCTAAAAGCCCCATAGGAGGAACAAAACTATGAACCAACCAGTACCTCCAGAGCTCCCAGGGACTAAACCACAAACCAAAGAGTACACATGGAGGGATCCATGGCTCCAGCTTCATATGCAGCAAAGGATGGCCTTGATGGACATCAATGGGAGGACAGGCCCTTGTTCCTGAGAGGGCTCAATGCCCCAGCATAGGGTAATGCCAGGACAGGGAAGCTGGAGTAGGTACGTTGGTGAGCAGGGGGAGGGGGTGGAATAGGGGCTTTTGGAGGGGAAACCAGGAAACAGGATAACATCTGAAATGTAAATAAAGAAAATAGCTAATATAAAGAAAAAGAAAAAAAGAAAAATTAGAAGTAAAAATAATTAACAGCAAGAGTTGTATAAATGTGAACATGAGATGTCATGCTTGTCTCTTGGGCCTCTGCCCAGCTGTTTCTCCCTGCTGATATGAGATCTAAGAGAGTTGGTTCTCAGCCTGTGGGTCAAATCCTCTTTTAGGACTAAGTGACCCTTTCACAGGGGTGGCCTAAGACCATCCGAAAACACAGATACTTACATTACAATTCATAACAGTAGCAAAGTTACAGTTATGGACTAGTAATGAAAATAATTTTATGGCCGGGCAGTGGTAGCGCATGCTTTTAATCTCAGCACTTGGGAGGCAGAGGCAGGTCGGATTTCTGAGTTGAAGGCCAGCCTGGTCTACAGAGTGAGTTCCAGGACAGCCAGGGCTACACAGAGAAACCCTGTCTCAAAAAGCCAAAAAAAAAGAAAGAAAGAAAATAATTTTATGGTTGGGGGCCACCACAACACGATGAATTGTATTAAAGTGTTGCAGCATTAGGAAGGTTGAAACTCAGGCTGGAGAGATGACTCAGCAGTTAAGAGCACTGACCGTTCTTCCGAAGGTCCCGAGTTCAGATCCCAGCAACCACATGATGGCTCACAACCATCCGTAATGAAATCTGAAGCCCTCTGGTGTGTCTGAAGACAGCTATAGTGTACTTACATATAATAAATAAATAAATCTTAAAAAAAAAAAAAAAAAGAAGAAGGTTGAAACTCACTGGGCTAAGAGGAGGAACATGAAGAGGTGATTTTTCCTAAGTTTTGCCTCTGCGTCTTAATTCCAGAGCCTGTGCCAATTATGCCTCACAAGCTGTAAGTGAGTCCCTTTCAAGGCTGGTCAGTGCAGACAAAGCAGAGGCAAGGACTATACAAATCACAGGCTGCCTTAAGTCATGATCTATCTCGCTAACAACTATATCTTCATAAGGAGTGTGCACCGAGCAGATATGCCTGGAACACCAAACAAGAGTAACAGTGAAGCAACAGTACCCAGGGAGGGTTAGGAAGAGGAGGAATTACGCATACAGCAGACACTAGCTGGTGGTTTCAGTGAGTCTACACATCTATACCTATATATCTGTGCACTGCTGCCTGCATGACTCCCTTGGCACTAGGTAGAACATGTGCTCCAACGGTACTCCTCTCCTTGTTAACAAATAAAAAACACTGAAATGCAGAATTATCACTATACTTACATGAAACAGTAGGTGGAAAAACACTCCAGAGAAACTCTTTCCAGCTCCCTATTGTCTTCAGCATCCAATCTAAACTACCTGTCAGAGCTGAACCCTCCAGAACCTTATCCTGAGGCCCCCTGTAACCACCCCCCACTGATCTCCATCCTCTAGCATTCATCAATTCAATCAGAACTCAAGACCAAGGGCAAGCCTTGAAATGTACTCTTCCAAGCCCTGCTCAGCCGCAAGGCTCAGCCCCATCCCAGCTAGACACCATTTCTGTCAGTGGCTCTCACAGTTCCTCAGCATATGGCAAGCTATGGCTTCTCTGTGTGCACTGCTGATTGTCCCCACTGTCTGACCTTCAGTGCAGAGTCTGAGCTCTTCATGAGCAGCCCTAGCAAGCTCCTTTAAGGATACAGTAACTTGAACATGGAGCTGCTTACTAAGTTTCTGATGAACAGACAGCTATCTATGAAAAACTCTAGCTTCAAACTTCCACAGAAACCAATATCTTAAGTCTCCAGTGGAACTTCCCTCAGGCTGTCGGTTCTCCAGTTCTCTGCAGCACTCTGTCAAGCTGTGTATTCTACACTCTGGCCTTGGGTTTCAGGATGCCTCCCTTTTCTTTAATGACACAGCTGCTCTGCTGTCAGCATTTCTAGGTCCTCTTGTCTTCCCTTTCCACATCCTGTCCTTGACCATCTCTCACCCTCTTACTAGCTTCCTCGTGCTTTCTGATGTGGGACTACAAAGCAATGCCTCTGGAACACCAGGAGTCACACCACTGCTACTTTGTACACTAGGTCTTCAGACAAGTGAACAGTATTTAATCCCAGTGAGCCTCAGTTTACCCATAATTCCTTCTAGGAACTATAAATAGTAAAGCAGCTTTCTTTTTTGTTTGTTTGGTTTTTTCAAGACAGGGTTTCAGTGTTAATCCCTGGCTGTTCTAGAACTCACTCTGTAAACCAGGCTAGCCCCAAACTCAGAGATCCACCTGTCTCTTACCTTCCAAATGCTAGAACTAAAGGCGTGCACTACCCACCATACCCAGCTACAGCAGCTTTCTAAATTAAAACAAAGTAATTATTTTTATTACATAATTTAGTTGTTAATCTTAAAACAAGAGAATATAAAATAATTCCAACATACAAAAGCCAGTTTTCTCAATGTGAATCTTGAAAGCAAAGCACAAGACATTTTCATCTCTGTACATTTACTAAACAGGAAGTCAGCCGATGGCTTTCACCTACAGTGTTCACATCTGAAGTAACAAGATTAGTCCACAGAAACACCTGACCCTTCAGGGGCCTTTCCCTAGTGTCACTCAGTGTCACTCAGACTGTCCCCATATCAACAGTACTCTTTTGGCAGCACAACAAAAACTGAAACCACAGTCATCAGCATGTTCCTGGGCAAGAATGACACACAGTCCATTACACTTCAGTGAAGTATTTGCCATAAAAGCATGACAGCCTGAGTTCAAATCCCTAGCACTCATGTAGAAGCTGGTACAGGGGTAAATATCTGTAACTCCAGTGTTATAGAGGCAGAGATAAAGATCCTTGGAGCTCATTGGTCAGCCAGCTGAGCTAAACTAATGAGTTCTAGATTCATCGAGGACACTGTCTCAAAAAAAAATAACAATGAAAGAAAATTGAGAAAGACAGGAGATTTTGTTCTCTGTCCTATACATGTACAAGAACCTGCAAAAACACATGTAAACACACACACCAAAACATTCATATCCCACATACAAAAAGGAGACAACAAGCAATAATCCATAGTTTACAATTTCACATTAGATAGATAAGCACAATTCACTCCATATATTAAAATAGGAATAGAAGTAAAATTCAGAATGTTGTAAGATGCTTCTATTGTATTAATTAAGTAATTAAGTAATTAAGTAATAATTACTTAAATCTTTTCATTATATTCCAAAATTATATTCCAAAAGCTTGTGGCTGGACACTCTGTATCAAAGTCAGAGTCAGTTATCCCCTACTATAAGGCCATGCTGTTTTCAGGTGCTCTTGAAAAGCTTCCCAGTATTCTCACTCCCAAGTCTTCCACATTCGTGTAAGATGAGCCATTCTCAATATCATGGGATCTATCTACTGCAGAGTATTTGATTTTATAACGTTATGACTATCTATATTTTAAATGTGTCCTACTGGGCTCTGAAGTAGATGAGGCCTGCCTGAAAGGCCTAACTCATAGCTGTGATGGCAGGTTGTCAGTTCCACAGGACACATTCCTCCAGGTGGATGTGCACCATAAACATACTCCCTGATTGAGTACACAAGGTATTCACTGTGCAATATTATTAATATTATCAACAGTGTGTAAACATAATTATTTAGTACTTCAACTGTCTCTTTATATCAACTTCTAGTTTAATATGAGTCATTTAATAAATTTAATCCAAACTCAATTTACTTACCTTTTTCAGCCCTGCAAAACCTTCTGATTCCAGAAAGAAAAAGGCAAAAGGCATCAACACAAATAAACAAAGATTGGAAAATAGAGAAGCAAGATTCCACAAACCTATAAAGATGACAATAGGAGAGATAGGGAGATCAGGTTAGACACTGACACACTGTTTCAAAGTTATGATCTCATCAAGATCTGTATTTTACTAATAAAAATCAACCTATTTGAAATGACTATCTAAACTTGACTATTAGAAAATGATTGTATATTTACTTTAAATATTTTTATCTGCAATTTTTATCTATTGAAGAAAGCCAATATAGAAACTGTTTACTTTCCCTCACTCCAAGTAAATTAAGTAAAGACATCTTCTATGCAGAGATCCAAAGACACAGCTCTTTAGACATATCATCACTGAGATATTTTACTTAGAGCCACTAGCATCTACTTGTCAGTTAATAAAAACCAAGACCAAGGTCAGTGTGTCATAAACACATCTGTTTAAGCCTCCTAAGATGGTTTAGAGGAAACTAGCACTTACTGAACTCCATGAGCCAAGCCCTGCTCAGACACAGGAGTCCTTGAGCAGGCAGCACTGTCACTTGCCAAGCTACAGAGCATGTGAGGACTGGGGCAGACTACCTGGAATCCTAAAAACCATGTCACAGGAGTTCTAGCAAAGAATTCTAAGTGGGAAAAAAACTGTGACCCTGGTGGGCAAGCTCACACAGCCATTTCCCTTTTAGCCAAGTTATGACACAATAGATGGTAACAAAAATAAGGGTACACTGTCAGGTATGTCACAGGCAAAGTGTTTGACCCAACACCTATTTTTTAAAATAGAAAACACAATAAAATTCAAAATTGAGCTTCAAAATGATGGCTGTAATCTTTAAAATGGAGTCAAAGTTAAAAGTTATATCAATGCATGCAATTTAAAAAACAGGTAAAAGCTGTTCCTTCCACATCTTTCCTTCAAGGTCATGCTTACAGCATTTAGAGATACAGAGGCAGACACACACAGTGCACTGTTCTCTCAGCAAAAAGTATGCTATTGCATGAGTTAACATATGTATGCACACACATCCTGCTCCTGGAACAGCGTGGAGGACAGGGAACTAAACCCCTGAACACTTGTATCACTTATAAAAAGACAGTCACTTAATATAATAGGTAAGGTAGTAACACCAATTCATAGTTTCTTATCCAGAAATCTAGAGATTTGATACACACATAACACACAATTAATCTTTTCAAGACCAAAAAAATAGAAAGTTAAAATCAATGTCTTAATATCTTTTTCATTTCTTTTTTGAAACTACATCACATATATTCCAGACTGGTCTTGAATTCTCTATGTAGCCAAGGATGTCCTTGAATTCTTGATCCTCCTGCCTTTACCTCCTGAGTTCTGGGATTAAAAGCATATAGCACCACAACTGATTTATCTGGTACTGGGCTGGAACCCAGGGTCTTGCTCATGCATATTATGCAAGCACTCTACCAACTGAACTACATCCTCAGCTCCTGTCTTAACATCTTTTAGTGGTAAACTAATTTAAACATTTAAAGCTTAAAATTAAATTAAAATAATGTTCAACATTATTTTCTTTAAGGTTTTCTAGATATATGAAGTAGGACAATAATTCCTACTATGTAAAGTAAAAAACTGCTTTAAAATACTTTAATATGTTCTGATCTTTTAAATAAAAAGTTAAGGCCAAACACACTTCTAACTCCATATACCAGGGAAGCCAGCAGGGAAAAACCACTGAAGTATACAAGTCTGACCAGGACAACTTAGAAAAACTTGCCCTCCAAAAGAGAAAAAAGCTTTATTCCTTTCTTTACTGACAAGCTATAATTACAACTACCAGGAAGGGCATGAAGAATGAGGGATAAATAAATGCACACACCTAAGTCTCAAACTAGGCTGTGGCAACCTTGCCACAGGTTCCTCCCCTGTGAAATGAGGCTTAATGCTGTATGTATGGACCTCATTAGTGCTATATGAAAGAAGGAATGGCTGACAACTGAACCAGTGCCACCACAGAACAAGTACTTTATGCTTTTCTGCTCTTATTAACCATCACTTCCCCAGAGGCAAATAATCTGCAAGACTGTTAGGAGCTAGCTAACTAGGCTAGCTAGCTCACCACTTTTTGCCTCTTCCTTTCCTGTTTCTTTTCCCCTTCCCGACCTAGGTATATCAATCAGCTCCTGGTTTTCTGTACTGACAATCTCCATGTATCCATCCAGTCTCCCCATGCCTTAAACTGCTCTGAGTGAAGGGGTCCAAGACACAACTTTTCAGGAACTGTATCTGAAGAAAGAATAAATGGGCCTGGATCAAAGCAGTGTGTCATGTTCAGTACAAACATTTGTGTGTAGTCTCTGCTCCCTATTTCAAATGTTCAACATTATTTTCCTAAAGATTTTCCAGATATATGAAATAAGACAGTAATTCCTATTATGTGAATTATTATATCCTAGAGACACATAATTGAGTGCTTGCTTGGTTTTAGGTATGGTGGAAAACAGCAATTTTATTTAACCTATATTATAAGAAGATATCATTGTGTCAAGGATCATACTCAACTTAGAGGAAACACTTTTTATCTAATTAGATGGCACACATCCTTTTCAGAAAACTGTATTTTAAAAAAGAAACTATCTGTACCTGTTAAGAACCTACTAAAACACTATGGGGCAACATCCAAGCCTTCTGACAAGGGGCCTGTCTTAGTCAGGGTTTCTATTCAAGCACAAACATCATGACCATGAAGCATGTTGGGGAGGAAGGGGTTTATTTGGCTTACTTCCACATTGCTGTTTATCACAAAGGAAGTCAGGACTGGAACTCAACCAGGTCAGGAAGCAGGAGCTGATGCAGAGGCCATGGAGGGATGTTCCTTACTGGCTTGCCTCTCCTAGCTTGCTCAGCCTGCTCTCTTATAGAACTCAAGACTTCGAGCCCAGGGATGGCACCACTCACAAGGGGCCCTACCCCCTTGATCACTAATTGAGAAAATGCCCCACAGCTGGATCTCATGGAGGCTTCCCCAACTGAAGCTCCCTTCTCTGTGATAACTCCAGCCTGGGTCAAGTTGACATACAAAACCAGTCAGTACAGGCCCTTTGTTCTACAATCAACCTCAGGTTCAAAAATGTCAGGTCAGGGCTAAAAAGATGGCTCAGCAGTTAAGAGCACTTACTGCTCTTGCAGAGAACACAAGTTCAATTCCCATCATCCACATGGTAGCTCACAACCACCTACAACTTCAGTTCCAGGAGATCTAAGACACACCCAACTCTACCTTCTGTGAGCACCAGGCATGCATATGGTACATAGATAAACATGCAGACAAAACACAATTTTTTAATGTTTAAATTTTGAAATTAGTAAAATAGTTCATTTAAAAAAAATAAAAGAAAAACCAAAAGAAATGTCAGATCTAAAGCCAGAAAACAACCACGCTTCACTTCCCAGTTTGTTGAGATACCTTTCCGCAAAAGAAATTTGATTCTCTAAACTTCCAGTAGTAATTCTACATGTCTGCAATTTTATAATGAGAAATTCCCACATCCAAGCTCTGTAATGCATCAACTGCTCTTCATCATTTGAGTTCCTAACTCCAGCCTCAGAATAACTTTTCATTGTCAATAAAAAATGAAGGAATTGTGAAGTGTACAAAAAATTAAAACATGTTCGCCTCAATAGCCCCACTGTGCAGTAAATTACACACAGTGCTCTGGTTCAGGTACAATTTCAATATGCTGCCTGACATGCCCAGTCTGAGGAGCCTAGTGTCCAGTGTAGCAATACTGAAGGGGCGGAATCTTTTAGAGGCATGGTCTCATGAAAAATGGTTAGTTTCTAAAGAGTGATGTGAAGAGGTTAATACTTTTCTCATGGGAATACATCTTCATTCTTACAGAAAGTCATTGTAGCCAGGAGTGGTGACTCCCTCCTTAGAAAGCAGAGTCAGGTGGATCTCTGAGTTCCAGGCCAGCCTAGTCTAGAGAGTGAGTTCCAGGACAGCCAGGGCTACAGAGAAACCCTGTCTTAAAAACAAAAACAAGACACCTAGGATCAGAGGTGAGGAGGAACTAACATCTGTCCCAACACTGGGAGTAACTGGGACCAGAGGGACCAGGCACACAGGAACTCCACCAGCCCAGTGACTTGGGTTCCTTCCAGTCTGTCTGGGCTGGTGTCCAGAACAGATATTGGGTGCAAGTTCTGCAGCCAGTCCCATAACACCCAGAGGAAGCTCCACTCCCAGGTGATCTAACAAGTCCAAGATCACAGGATCCCAGAATCACAGGATCACAGACACAGCTTGACTTTGAGGAGTTCTGACACAACCAGGATCACAGGAAGGGCAGGCTCCAGTCAGATTTAGCAAGGGCAGGTAGCACTAGAGATATCCAGATGTCAGGGGGGCTGGGGCAGGGGGGAGCGTAAGAAAATAAACAACACAAACCAAGGTCACTTGGCATCATCAGAACCTAATTCTCCCACCATAGCAAGTCCTAGACACACCATTACACTGGAAAAGCAAGATTCAGATATAAAATCTCTTCTCATAGTGATGATAAGAGGACTTTAAGAAAGACATAAATAGCACCCTCAAAGAAATACAAGAGAACACAGGTAAACAGCTAGAAGCCCTTCAAGAGGAAACACTTAAATTCCTTAAAGATCTTCCGGAAAACACAATCAAATAGGTGAAGGAAATGAGCAAAAACATCCAGAATCTAAAAATGGAAATAGAAACGATAAAGAAAACAGAAAGAGAGACAATCCTGGCCATACAAAACCTAGGAAAGAAATCAGGAATCACAGATGCAAACATCACCAACAGAATACAAGAGATAGAAGAGAGAATCTCAGGGGCAGAAGACACCATAGAAAACATTGACACAACAGTCAAAGAAAATGCAAAAAGCAAAAAGCTCCTAACCTAAAACATCCAGGAAATCCAGGACTCAATGAGAAGACCAAACCTAAGGATAATAGGTATAGAAGAGAGTGAAGATTCCCAATGTAATGGGCCAGCAAATATCTTCAATAAAATTATAGAAGAAAACTTCCCTATCCTAAAGAAAGAGATGCCCATGAACATACAAGAAGCCTACAGAACCCCAAATAGACTGGACCAGAAAAGAAATTCCTCCCATCACATAATAATCAAAACATCAAATGCACTAAACAGAGAAAGAATTTTAAAAGCAGTTAAGGGGAAAAGGTCAAGTAACATATAAAGGCAGACCTATCAGAATTACACCAGACTTCTCACCAGAGACTATGAAAGCTAGAAGATCCTGGGCAGATGTCATACAGACCCTAAGAGAACACAAATGCCAGCGCAGGCTACTATACCCAGCAGAACTCTCAATTACCATAGATGGAGAAAACAAGATATTCCATGACAAAACAAAATTTATACAATATCTTTTCACAAATCCAGCCCTACAAAGGATAATAGATGGAAAACATCAACATAAGGAGCAAAACTACACCCTAGAAGAAGCAAGAAGGTAATCTTTCAACAAATCCACACAAACCTAATTCCACCTCTTACAACAAAAACAACAGGAAGTGACAATTACTTTTTCTTAATATATTAATATGAAAATTAATCCAACATATACTAATCGATTGAAATCCAATAATACGAGGAATTAGAAATTTGTTGATTGTCATCCAATGGTCTCTCTAATTTGGTAATTGGAGAAATAGGTCTAACATTGTACAATCTATGTACACTTTCAGTTTGTTTGTTTGTGACAGTGTCTGCCTGTGTACAACATAAGGGTCTTGAAATCTTGCTTCTCCTATCTTAGCCTCTCTATTAGTAGTATTGTTTATTTCATGTCTTTACACTATACTATGGTTTTCAGAACAGCTTATATATTTCAAAAGTATTTATATACCCAAAAGAAACATAGATCATTAACTAGGGAGGTTGCTTGTAAGAGAACAACAAAGAGTGAGACTAAATGCTTTGCCTGACATTTGTAACTCTTGTATCAAGTTTGAAGAAGAGGACTTTATAAATTACTCTTTCTTTGAGATGAATGCTTTTCCAAATTATCACAGCTAATGAACCAAATTCTTACCCTCACCCAATGTCCTAGCCACCCTGCAAGCAGAACCATTGTTCATTGAAACACTTGGTGAATGACTTTATGGATAGACCATCTTAATACACACACCATTTCTTAAATGAATGTAACTTGTTCTCTGTGGGCTGAGAATAAAGTCACTCACTCAAGTCAAATAGCTTTGACCATAGCAGGAGGTCTAATCGAGCCTACAATTTATTTCTTGGTGAAGCAGAACTATCAACTCTCAGCTTAGCTACGATGGAGGTAAAATCCTTTGGTGACGTGAGGGTCACTGGAAGTATAGCCTTATTACAATGAAATCCAATGTCTAAAAATTGTTCTTATTTTGGGCTTGTACCACAGTAAGAGCCAAGATTTTAAACTCTACTAAATACAAAACAAACAAAAAGACCTTATATATTTATGTTCATTTAGGAAAATACCAGTAGTGATGTATTATTTTGAAGTATACAGTTAATATGTTTGGAGTTATTTAAAATTTATATTGAGAAAAATATATTTTCACTATTGCTGTAGATGAGCATCTACATAAGAATGTTAAATTGAGTGTTGTTTTATATCAAACAACTTTTATAATACTTGTTTGTATTGTTATAATATTTTATAAATTTTAAGGATAATGACAAAAAAGATATTGTAGGTATTGAAGGGGGGTCTCTGGGAGGAGTGGGGGTACAAAAGGGAAACAAGAATGTGATCTATTTACTTAAAATAAGTTTTTAAATGTTAACAAATTCAGATAAATTGACATCATGTAACTTTTCTCATTGTAATGCAATAAAAGTTTAAAAAAATAAAATAAAATAAACACAAACAAACAAACCCAGAAAGTCAGTGTAAAAGAGGCTACTCCAGTGTAGTACATTCAGCACATAACTAGCTACTTCTCTGGCGGGGGAGTGGGGATTAGGAACAAGACATTCATGAGTCAGAACTGTAAGGCAAACACTTCTTTCCAAAGTCCCAACCTCAGATGTTATTACAGCAACATAAATCTGACTAATACACAAGTGTACAGTTTTGGCAAGTGTTGGCTCTGTACCTACAGATAGTGAACACACCTTTGCCCCAGATATTTCCAAAAATCCCTTATAGAATCTGTGCTTCCTGCTATCTTTATCCCTTTACTCACTCCGGCTAACCACTAATTCTGTACTTCCAAAAGACAGAATTTTCTAGAAGTTCTATTTAACTGGATCATGTAGTTTGTGTTGGCTTTTTTTTGTTTGTTTTGGTCTGGTTTCTGTCTGTTCTATGTCTGTATCACAGACCATAACAACCCTTATTGAATTGTCTCTCCTGTCAGCTCTGAGTTGCTCCTACCTTGTGGCTACTACATATGAAGCTGTTATTAACTATGAATGTCCAGACTTTGCAATGGACACAGGCTTTCATTTGAGTAAGTGTGCAGCAGAAGATGGCAGAAGGTGGTTGCTATGTGTTTCATATTTTAGAAAACTGATAATATTTTCCTAATTGGTTGTATTTTCCATTCCCACCAGAAAAGTAAAGTTCTTCACATGTCGCGAAAACAGCTATGAAATCTGCAGGTTCTCCTTCCCAAACCATGGGTTCTTTTTCTAATCAAAGAACAGTTTATTACATGTAACAAAGCCAAATTTATGAAGCTTTTCTTTCATGAATCCTGATGTTGGTATTGTATAAGACAAGATGGTGTAGCCCAGTATCTCAGATATTCTCCTGTTTGCTTCTATTCCTTTTGTGGCTTTACATTTACCTCTATGATTCTTCAAGCTACTTCATGTGGTACCAGGTATAGACTAAAGGTCAATTTTTGTCTGTGATTATCAAACTGTTCTAATTCTATCTGTTAAAAATATCCTTTACTCACTAAATTTTATCTTTTAACTTTGTCAAAAGTCAATCAGCAATACATATGTGTGTGTTCTTGGACTCCGTCTCCTGCTGGACTGAATACTGCTCTGTCTTTATGCTGTCATCGAACTGTCTTGATCATTGTAATGATCTGTAAAGTCTGTAGACTGAAAAACATCTTGAAGTTAGAAAGCCCTCCAAACTCATTCTCTTCAAAGTTGTTCAGACCATTGAAAATTCATTGAAATCTCATCTGAATTTTAGGTAAATTTACCAATTTACCCATTGGGGGCTGGAGAGATGGCTCAGTGGTTAAGAGCACTGACAGCTCTTCCAGAGGTCCTGAGTTCAATTCCTAGCAACCACATGGTGGCTCACAACCATCTGTAACGGGATTCAATGCACTCTTCTGGTGTGTCTGAAGATAGCTACAGTGTACTCATATAAATATAAATAAATAAATCTTTTAAAAATGTCTATTGGGATTTTGACTGGCATTGTATTAAATCTATAAATTAATGAGCGGGAAGACAAAAGTGTACAAAACTGTACAAAAATGTAACCAAACTCACAAACTGGAACCCTAGTCCCCAGTGTGATGACATCTGAAAGCAGAGCTTTGGAGATATCAGGAAGCTAAAAGATCTCAGACATAACAATGAATGGCTGCCAAGCCTCCCTTAGGCCAGGGTCCTATGAATGTCCAATGCCTACTACTGATATTCATTCTTGGGAAAGAAGATCACTTAGAAAAGATTCATGTTTTCTATCTTCTCAAGACAAAGAAATGTTTTAAACTGAAAGGACAGCTACTCCTGCTTCTAATGGATTCGACAAAGATCACCGTCTCACTAGAATCCTTACACAAAATAGATGAACCACTTGCTAGGAAACTAAAAGTAAAATATTTACAATAGGGGCTGGAGAGATGGCTCAGAGGGTAAGAGCACTGACTGCTCTTCCGAAGGTCCTGAGTTCAAATCCCAACAA